>JAJAGP010003054.1:0-86686 GCA_025084515.1 Ancistrus triradiatus
TCCATGTTGCCCCAAAACATCACTGCTCTAGAGGAGATCTGCATGGAGGAATGGGCCAAAATACCAGCTACAGTGTGTGCCAACCTGGTGAAGACTTACAGGAAACGTTTGACCTCTGTCATTGCCAACAAAGGTTATGTTACAAAGTATTGAGTTGAACCAAATTTATTGACCAAATACTTATTTTCCACCATAATTTTCAATGAAATTATTTTAAAATCCTACAATGTGATTTCCTGGATTTTTTTTTCTCATTTTGTCTCTCATAGTAGACGTGTACCTAGGGTGAAAATTACAGACCTCTCTCATTTTTCTAATTCGGAGAACTTACACAATCAGTGACTGACTAAATACTTTTTTGCCCCACTGTATTTTATTCATTTAACTGTTATTGATAAAATAATAATAACAACAACAACAACAACAACAACAACTAAGAGCAATAGCAATGATAAAAAAAACCATAACATGTAACAATATTAATAAAACAGAAATACTAACAATAATGTTATTTTAATTATCATTCTTTTTGTTGATGTTGTTGTTTTTATACCAATTATTTTATTTTATTGTTGTTCCTGTTGTTAATGCTAAAATGATGATAAATAGTAAAATAAACAACAAAACAACAAATACAACATCAACATTATTTTTATATTGATAAAAATAATAATACAAAACAATGACAAAAAAACGAATAAAACAGAAAAATACCAACGACAATGTTGTTTAGATTATTATTTTGTTATATTATTTATATCACTCATTATTACTACTACTGGTATTCTTATTGTTGTTATTGCCATCACTGTTTCTACCACTGTTTGTAATCATAACAAAAATAGCTATAATGAACTAAACAGCAATCACCCACAATAATAATGAAACTAACAAAAAACAAACAACAAATAAAATATTATTATTATCATCATTATTAATATTATTACTACTTCTATATACACAAACAGAAATAATCATAACCACAAAAACAATAATGATTAATAGTATTGCTATTTTATGTAATTTTATTGTTGTTATTTTATATTGTTAAGTGTTAATTGTGTATTGCCTCACAATAATCAACAACCAAGAACAGCAGTACTACTCAATGATATAAAAAACACAGTAAATATAGCTAACTCTACGGCAGAAGTGAGAAAAGGATATATAAATAATTAAAAGGATGAATGACGAGTGAGTGTGTGTTACATTCTTTGAACTCGAGCCAAAACTACATATTACAGCACTGACTAACACGGCAGCAGAGCAGAGTACAGCAAGTGCTAGTGGAGAACACACCAGAGACGGGAATGAACAGACATGGAATTGCCAGACTGGACTCATCATGTAGCTCATCTAACAGCATCTAATGTAAACATGCAACCATTTACATTCTCTAATACTGACCACTCACAACACATAATACAGCAAAAATATTGAAACACATATTCATCAGCACCATCATGTCTGGTGTTCTTAAAAACAAAGGAGACAGGTTTGGAAATGGGTCGATGCTGATCAGGTTTCCATAGAGCATTTCAGCTTATAGAACTAAATTAGCTGTATGAAACTCTGTGTTACACTGAGCCCCAGCAGACCACAAGCTAAATCATTGAATGCAGTCATTATAAGGAAGGAGCAGCCTGACTTATGGCACTGCAGTACATCCAGCTCAGATTAGTCCGAGAACAAACCAGCACCAGGAACAAATGCATATATCTAATGTCAGCAAGTGGGACATTCTGTGAGAGCTGAAATAACACTGTGTACAGTCGTTCCACTCTTAATATCCCGAGGGGTGAGCCGGTTATGCCGACATCCCAAGGGTGTGCACGAGAGAACCAAACTGGGTATTTTAGGAGGAGCTGTAACTCCAGACATTGTGGCCATAAACAGACAAAGCAACAAAGACACTGTACAGTGCTGCACTGAACTCTAATGGTCATATGAGACTTATTATTACAGTTCCTATGTTAACTGCTTATTTATGTATATTATTTTCTTAGGGATGCTGCATAGATGGTAGCGTTCCACTTCATATTGTAGAGCCTTGCCCATGTGTTTCTAACAGCTACTGATTAATGACGATTCTTGATGCAGTGCCGCCTGAAGGTCCAGAGGTCACGGGAGTTCAGTTGAGGCTTGTGCCTTTGCCTTTTAGGCACTGAAAATCCTCCAGATTCCTTGCATTGTTTAATGATATTATGCACTGCAGAAGGTAAAAAATATGTAAATCCCTTCCAATATGGCTTTACATTTACATTTACAGCATTTAGCAGACGCCCTTATCCAGAGCGACTTACAATTGATACAATCTTACAATCCAAGCAATTGTGGGTTAAGGGCCTTGCTCAAGGACCCAACAGTGGCAGCTTGGCAGAGGTGGGATTTGAACCCTGGACCTTCTGATCCATAGTCCTGTACCTTACCCGCTATGCTACGCTTTGGGGAACATTATTTTTAAATATCTGAATAATTTGCTCATGCGTTTGTTGACTAGCTGGAGGCGCTCTGCCCGCCTTTGTTCCTCAAGCTTTTTTGTGATACTGCTTTTCCAAATCATGATAATCACCTGTTCTTTGAAATCACATCATTATTTAGTTGTTTACCTCATTACCAGCCCTAAATTGCCCCATCCCAACTTTTTTTTGGAATGTTTTGCAGGCCTGGAATGGATGTTTATTAACAAATGAAATGAACGATCTTGGGTTCTGCCTGCAATGAAATAAACATAAATGTAAGATTAGTGGTCGACCGATACGGGTTTTTAATGGGTGATGCCGATATTTAGAGAGCAGGGTGACCGATGGCCGATACGGAATGCTGATTATTTTTATAATTATTCTTTTTTTTGGCAACTGACAAAAATCATAATAAATTAAAGAAAATTCCTGAACTTAACATTTATTCAAGCTATAAATGCACACTCTCTGTTTGCACTGTCTTTTTTATAATAAAAAGTTTTATTGTACTTAACCACAATGTTTACTACCAGAAAACATCTTGTTTTTGGGGGAAATATTGTAATTACTTGCAAAAAATAAAGCATGTTAGAGTAGTGTGCATGGTAGCAGCGTCATTGTTTTTAATCCCAGTTCCAGTTAAGAGCAGCAAGTTGAAATGCTCATCTTCTCATAAATGGCTCCTCCCTGAATGTTCTCTAAGCATCTCTGTCGCTCAATAGTCCCAGCTGCAAGTTGTATTGCAGGAAAACAAAATTTATTTGCATTTTCTCCTCTATTTATGAACGTATTTTAAAAATGTCATTAATAAATTGGTCTCTCTCTATGTAAGACACACTAAATTTTTTTATTTGCATTTTCCATACTCTCCAAACTATTTTCTGGTTTGGCGTTATAAGAAGACATTGATAATCATTGCAGTTTTCCACCTTTAAGCTTGAACGCGTTTTATTATGTACATGTACATCCACCAATGAGCGAAAACACTATGAACACCAACAATGTGAAACATCTCAGTCTTAACCCACATCAATGCAGGTCTACAATATTTTCATAGGGATGCTGCATTGACTACAGTGTTCCACTTGGATTTTCAGTGGTATCTTTGACACAATTATGTATCATCATGTACATTTACATTCACAGCATTTAGCAGACGCCCTTATCCAGAGCGACTTACAATTTATACAGTCTTACAATCCAAGCAATTGCGGGTTAAAGGCCTTGCTCAAGGACCCAACAGTGGCAGCTTGGCAGAGGTAGGATTTGAACCCTGGACCTTTTGTTCTATAGTCCAGTACCTTAACCGTTAGGCTACCACAGTCCTCATCAGCACACAATCTTGTGAAAATACCCTCTGTATTTACATCACGGCTCCAAAACCCCCAAAATAATGCAACAAAATGAATAAAGAATGCCACTATGCATGTGTTTGTAGTTAGGTACTGTATTATACTACGCATGTCAAGTGTTTGAGTATAGCTGTCAAACTGACCAGGACTCGCATCTGTAATCACTGTATGACCCATATTTCAAATGTTGACAGATTAAGCTGCTTAGGGCTCAGATAGACCATAAACAACCAGAAAAAGGTGGATTACCACAGCACAAAGCTAATACACAGTGTGGACAAGCTCAGTGAACCATTAATAATGTGGTAGATAGGTTATGAAAATGTCTGCGGTTTAATCTCACATTGAAAATATGAAAGATCAGGTCAGTGGACTGGGATGACAGAGGGCTTGCTTCTGTCTGGGGTTATGGTTCATTTTCGTATGGATTTGAATACGATTCTTGTCAGCAGCAGCCAGATCTTTATTTAGACTCTGTCAGTGCTGCATGTAATCCAATATACCATGTATCATAAGAGAGTTACCCAGGTCTGGGGCCAAAACAACACATCACAGAACACCCACCATACTTAACCAGAATTTCTGTTTCTGTATAATCTGCTTTGTCTCTTTTAACAGGACAGTGAAAATGTCTAGCAAACTCCAGGTGCTTACATCTGTGCCTAAAGCCAAACGAAAAAACGAATTGCAACATGGTCGTTGCAGCGAACAAAGTGTCTGAATGACACATCTGAGTGATTAAGTAGCTCTCATTTGAATTCACAAACGTGAATAAGTAATCCCAATTCACCCTACATCCCCGTCCATCCATCATACTGCACACCTGGGCTCATTTCAAAATAAAAGCACTGATCTCAGATCAGGTTTCCTCCTTTCTTTGCACGTCATTTGAATAAGAACGAACCTGGCCACAAAGAACAGTGTCGAAATTGTACTGCTTTTCAACGAAGGTGCAGCGTTGACAGAGCACATGTTAGAACCAGACGTGTGTTAAGCAAATCAAGTGTACAACATTTAGGTTTCACGTTTACTGAGCTGTAATAGAAGGTAAAATAACTAAAGGATGACACACAAAACTGTAAAAGGAAACATATTGGTCATCTTATCCTTCACTGTGGGTCTATTTGTGAGAGGGCTTTTTTCCCCCTCGTTTTTAGCAAGAAGCTCTGGGGCTGTATTCACAAAGATTCTTCTTGGAGGCCTTAGAGTAGCTCCTAGTGACAAAATTCTAAGAAAACCCTTATAAGTGTGGGCGTTTCCCTCTCAGAGTTAAGAATAGATCCTAGTAAAGATAAGAGTTATTCATAAGGCATCTTAACCCCAAAAGAGGTCTTAAGACGAAAAACTGTTAGGAGTAGGGAGGAGGACTTTCAGGAATCGAGGCAGAAGAACATTCTCCAAACACTGAGTAACAGTGAGCTAATCAAACGCTATCGATTAGATCATGCAGGAATGTTTGGGGTTGACCTTAGAGATTTGCTCACATCTCGTACCCAGCACAAGAATGGTGTAACGCCAAAATGAAGTTCATACGAACCAAGCCCAGCAGATAAATAGGCAGCAATCATATCTGAAAAGAGCAGAGCCACATTTCCTCCAGTTCATAGGCTAACCAAGAGATTAAAGTAGACTACAAAAATGATCAGCATTGTAAATATACTGTCAATTAAACAAAACAAATAAAGGTGGGTGTTTGATTAGTGTAAAATACGCAGAAATAGCCTATGTCTGTCATTTCAAAGGCTTATAATAGGCTATACAGTATTTCCCTAATGAAGAATGTGTGTGTATGCGCGTGTGACAAAGAGAGAGAGAGTGTGACGGGGGTGACAACCAACCACAGTCTTCAAAAGAATGCGTCATACCTACAAACCAGGTCAACCCCACCTCCTCATGGAGATGAAAGTTTATGCATTTTCCATCCTCACAGTCGCTCAAAGATCACTTCTGAATTTCTCTTAAGCTTAACCGAATAGCTAGGAGTTTTTAGGCTGTTAGGCTCTCTCTAAGAGGATTATTACAATCTTTATGATTACGGTCCATGCTATTTATATGGCTACTATTGTACAGGTACAGTGGTGCTTGAAAGTTTGTGAACCCTTTAGAATTTCTGCAGAAATATGACCTCAAACATCATCAGATTTTCACATAAGTCCTAAAAGTAGATAAAGAGAACCCAGTTAAACAAATGAGACAAAAATATTATACTTGGTCATTTATTTATTGAGGAAAAGGATCCAATATTATATATCAGTGAGTGGTAAAAGTATCTGAACCTCTAGGATTAGCAATTAAATTAGAGTCAGGTGTTTTCAATCAATGGGATGACAATCAGGTGTGAGTGGGCACCCTGTTTTATTTAAAGAACAGGGATCTACCAAAGTCTGCTCTTCACAGCACACATTTGTGGAAGTGTATCATGGCACAGACAAAGGAGATTTCTGAGGAGCTCAGAAAGAGGGTTGTTGATGCTCATCAGGCTGGAAAAGGTTACAAAAACATCTCTAAAGAGTTTGGACTCCACCAATCCACAGTCAGACAGATTGTGTACAAATGAAGGAAACTGTAGACCATTGTTACCCTCCCCAGGAGTGGTCGACCAACGAAGATCACTCCAAGAGCAAGGCGTGTAATAGTTGGTGAGGTCACAAAGGACCCCAGGGTAACTTCTAAGCAACTGAAGGCCTCTCTCACATTGGCTAATGTTAATGTTCATGAGTCCACCATCAGAAGAACACTGAACAACAATGGTGTGCATGGCAGGGTTGCAAAGAGAAAGCCACTGCTCTCCAAAAAGAACATTGCTGCTGGTCTGGCAGTTTGTTAAGGGTGGTGGTAGTATCACTGGTTTGGTCCTGGTTTGCTGCATCTGGGCCAGGACGGCTTGCCATCATTGATGGAACAATACATTCTGAATTATATCAGAGAATTCCAAAGGAAAATGTGATGGCATCTGTCCATTCACTAATATGTAATATTGGATCATTTTCCTCAATAAATGCAGTGCATATTGCGATATTCCACTTAGTTCACTGAAAAAATATAAAAACAGCTGAAATACAAGTTATGGTGTACAGTCGTCTTAATACCTCACATCACATGGATAATTCAGAGGACAAACTGAGTCAAAACACCGTACTGCGACATCTACAGGAGCGGAGATTGTAGCTTACACCCCATTTAAAATGTGTTTTTTCTTCCTTAAAAAAAACAATATTTGTAGTCAAAAATCAAAGTAGTATACCACAAAAATAAATATCACAATATATTGCTGTATCAATTTTTTTTTTTATCACAGCCCGACTATACACGGCGTTCTAAAATACAATCAAACACGCGAAGCAAACACGCGACAAAGCGGGCACAGTTCTAAGAACCATGAAAAAGTTCCTCCAGTGCGAAAGCACCTATCATTTAGTTTGTCCTCTGGTTGTGCAGAAGTGCCGTTGCTCAGCTTAGAGACACAAATGAAGCACTGCAATTGCTATGAGCTGAAAATGCAGGGATACAGTGAATTAGGGCTTCAGTGAAAATAACATTTTCCCTTTCAAGTGCATTCCATCAGGAAAGGTATATTTAGTTTCACATATTTGACAAAACACTGTTTATTTGCATTGTGAATAACATGCTAAAAACTGGACCTCCAAAACTGCAATCACACTTGTTTCTACCTGTCACAAACACAAGCTTCCTGATTTCCTTTTTTTTCCCACAACACCTGAGTTAACTGTCTCTAGCCACACCCAGGCCTGATTATTGCCACACCTGTTCTCAATCAGGACATCACTTAAATAGGACCTGCCTGACAAAGTGAAGTACACCAAACTATCCTTAAAAGCTACACATCATGCCGAGATCCAAAGAAATTCAAGAACAAGTGAGAAAGAAAGTAATTGAGATCTATCAGTCTGGAAAGGTTTATAAACCATTTCTAAAGCGTTGGGACTCCAGCGAACCACAGTGAGTGAGAGCCATTCTCCACAAATGGTGAAGACATGGAACAGCTGGTGAAACCTTCCAGGAAGTGGCCGGCCGACCAAAATTACCCCAAGAGCGCCAGCGCCACAACTCATCCTAGAGGTCACAAAGACCCCACAACAACATCCAAAGAACTGCAGGCCTCACTTGCCTCAGTTAAGGTCAGTGTTCATGCCTCCACCATAAGAAAGAGACTGGGCAAAAATGGCCTGCATTGGCAGAGTTCCAAGACGAAAAAAAACACTGCTGAGCAAAAGGAACATTAAAGCTCGTCTCAGTTTTCCAGAACACATCTTGATGATCCTCAAGACTTTTGGAAAACATTCTGTGGACTGACGACACAAAGTCGAAACTCTTTGGAAGGTGTGTGGTCCCCATACATCTGGTGTAAAAAGTAACACAGCATTTCAGGAAAAAGAACATATATAGCAACAGTAAAAATATGGTGGTGGTAGTGTGATGGGGTCTGGGGCTGTTTTGCTGCTTCAGGAACCTGGAAGACTTGCTGTGATAAATGGAAACTATGAAGAATTCTGCTGTCTACCAAAAAAATCCTGAAGGAGAATGTCCGGCCATCTGTTCGTGACCTCAAGCTGAAACGAACTTGGGTTGTGCAGCAGGACAATGATCCAAAACACACCAGCAAGTCCACCTCTGAATGGCTGAAGAAAAAAAGTCTTTGGAGTGACCTAGTCAAAGTCCTGACCTGAGTCCTATTGAGATGCTGTGGCATGAGTTTATAAAGGCCGTTCATGCTCGAAAAGATGAGTGGCCACAAACACTTGGTTGCAGTTGTTGCTGCCAAGGGCGGCCCAACCAGTTATTAGGTTTAGGGGGCAATCACTTTTTCACACAGGGCCATGTAGGTTTGGATTTTTTTCCTCCCCTAATAATGAACACCTTCATTTAAAAACTACATTTTGTGTTTACTTGTGTTGTCTTTGACTAATATTTAAATTGGTTTGATGTTCCGAAACACTTAAGTGTGACAAATACGCAAAAAAATAGGAAATCAGGAAGGGGGCAAACACTTTTTCACACCACTGTAAATTAGCAGTTAGCTAGCTATGTTGTGGAATGGCAGAGGAACCAGTTTCAGGCAGACCTCTTTGTCTTTCGGGCATCGTAAAGGGATTATACAGGCACCTTCCTAAGCAAAAGCGCTCCACAGCCATTCCAACTGACTCCAGATCAGCAGTGGTGGGTACAGTCCATGTGTGGCTTTGCAGCTGACACGTTGATTATAGTACTCCAACTCTCTGCACCGACCTCAAAATAGAAGTGACAGGAAGCTGTTTTTCGGAGTCTTCTAATGAGGTAATGTCTTCCTTTGCATGTGCTAAGTCAGGTCACAGCTGCGCAGATGCATGCATGTTGCAACACGCAACCAAAAACCAACAAACGCGTGGTAACTTTCTCGAGTTCACACTTCAGCTCTGATATGCACACCCTGGCAAGCGCTTACTGAACTGAGAGGGTTAGCTTCGCTCCATCCATGATGAAATCCTCAGTTAAGGGAGGTTTCTAGAATATAACGTAACCTAGGTGTGATGGTGGATGATTTAACGGGCTGCTATTACACAGGAATATAAGCAACAAAGCAGAGCCATGTGTCACATGACCTGTAAACAGAGACAGTCAGTAACCTGTAAGTGATTTATAATCAGTCATGGAGGAGCTCAGTGAGTCACCAAATGCAATTAAATACCCATTATTAGTGGTATTTATTATAGCAGGGTCAGAATGCAACACAAAAGCAGCAAACGCGCAATTAAACCAGCAGTTTTTAACATTGCACCTTGGTTTAAGAATCTGAAAGCAAATGGATTCGCAGTCCGCATACAACTCGTCCTAGAAACCCTGAAGCCAGATGATATTTATTTCCAGAGACGTCTGCATTACCTGTTTATCATCTCTGCAGTAAATAAGGGGTTGCCGCACTATTGTCAAAACACAAGCTCACACGGATGATGGTAGATTTATATTTTGGTTTGAAGCACCCAGACCTGTGTTTAAAGCCTGATGTGTTTTCGATGGCTGGTGGGTTGGAAACGTTTAGCCACTCACCAGGAGAAAGCATGCCTCGAAACTCTGATTCTCTACATGCTTCTGCAAGGAACAAACTAAAATAATAAAGCAAATGTGAATGATAGTTGCAAATGTCCATTAGCAAAAGGGAAATGTAGCCGATTGTAAGAACAGAGCAGAAGTTATTGGGTTTGTTTTGTCTGCAACCTCAAACACAATGTAGTGGCACCTCGGATCTCGACCACCTCAGAACTCGTCGATTTCGGTTCTCGACGCATTTTTGACTCGAAAAATCTGTCTCTGCTCTCAATGTTTGCTCGGTACTCAGCACACTTGCTTAAACTTGTTCGAGTCAAGCCACTAAACTCGATTCACGATTCAGATTCACAATATCCTTTGCTCAGTGAAGATCTGTGTTTATCACATTTTTCTTTATTTTTACATCTACAGTGCTATACTCTTAATGCAAGTCTTCATGGGTCCTAAAAAGGTTAGTTATAAGAGCCAACCGAAAGAATTCAGGACCTGAATCCTCCAGAACACAGGCTGTGGTTAGCTGAGCAGCTATGCTATGCTAAGCTATGCTAGCTAGTTACTAAATTTGCACAGTACTCATCGTTTTCGGTTCTCAACAAGCCTTGAGGTACCACACTATATAACATACAAAACTAATGGTAAACCCCATTTACACTTTGTCCCAATATACTAATATGCATCATTTTAATTTGTATTTCTATCCCATTGGAAGATCGCAGTCCAATAAGATTCACTAGCAAAGGCTTACAGTTTTCAGTTCTATTCCACGTTCTTCAGCTTGTCAAAATTACAACCATTTGATAGACTTCAAACTAAAAAACACTTACTTACACTTAAAAAAAAACACTTTTCTATAACAGGTAGGGTAAATAAGCAGTCTCACCATTCTGTTCTCACTCTTTAACCATATTTGCAAACATGGGGTGAAGTCACACGTTAATTATGAAATGACTCTCATGGAAACGAAACCAAAAAAGTGCACGACTGGTAACACGTACATCTTACCAGTGAAACCTCAAAAACACACAATGAACAACTAACAAAATCCAAGGTAATTACAGCCATGCAAAGGCACATAACTGCTTCAGTAAACAATGTACAGATAAAAACAAGGTTGCTGCAAAACACACATTCAACTTCGTATTCAATTACTTTTCTTGGGACACTAACAAGCACGGGTAGATAGTAACACGAGACATTTGAAAAAAGTCTCCTTAGAGCCATTTTAATTTGGGATATCTTTTACTCTAAACTGAGTACATTAGTAAAAACTGTACTTTCCCTCTGTTACTTTCGGCTGAATAATCATCAGTTCCCTGTGGCTGAATATTATCTGAATATCAGTCTCCATAACCGTATGGACTGCACATGCCCAGAGCCAGCTATGAGGTCATTGATTAGGTCTAGATTGAGGTCTAGGTTTTGTTTAGAGATGAATAATAAATCAAAGATAAATACAACTGGATACAATATCTGAGGTTGAGCACCTATTAACTGAGATGAGAGCATGATCATTTAGTTTAGACTTGTTGATTAGTTTCTGCTGTGTGAGAGAGTTGTGAGAGAGGGCATCATCATCATCACTTCCACTGACAGCAACTGGAATTCACTCATGTTGGCACACAGCATATCATTCAGAAAGACAAAGCAGTGATCGTCATGCCTTTGTCTGTAAGTAACACTCAAAAATGGTAACCTGGCACAGCATCTGGAGTAACGGCAATTATATGAAGCATGTTACTTACATATGTGTACTTTGGATATGATGAAGGCCAGGCTAAGTTGTTTTCATATTAGTAGATAATTTAACATTTCACACAACATGACTCATTAAAAACCAACTGTTTATTGGTTTTAAAAACCACTGTATGTAGGCCAATGGTTCTCAATGTTCTCTAGGGGTGATCACATGACTGCTGTTACTCAGTAAACATGCAAAATACATTTGTATAAATACATAAATACAAACTAGCAGCACAATGGCAAAAAGAAAAAGTGTTTTATCAGAAAATGCCACACCTGTGTCCATGGAACATCAACACAACCCAGTACAAATGGTGTAACCTTAAAATTAACACACAAATTATTCTATGCATGTAATGTTTTTTTGCATAATCTTGAAAAAAATCTACACCACTCCCCTTAGCTGAAGTCAAATTTGAGCTTTTTTTTTTAACTTTATCTGAACATTTCCTAATTTATTTCCGTTGCTTTCCATCACGGCTTGTTCTTGTACCGGTTGTTCGTGGCACTGGAGGCGTGAAGTTCACACAAAAGATGCTTGTTCCTCCTGAACCGTACTTTTCAAGACAGAAAAGCTCAGTGTCTGAAAGTCTCAGAAGACACACCTCCTTCAGCTCTGTAATTTCTGCACTACTTAAGCCTCATCAACCTGCCTCAACCTTTGTTGCACGCAGGCTAATATTAGCCCTGCTATAATTTCAGGACAGGCTTCATCAAGCACGATCATTGAGCTTAATTGCCTGCTCTTAAATAAATATCAGTAGGGCGATGCGGTGCTTTCAAAGCCTCAGCCAGCAGCCGCAGTGCCAGGTACTATCTGCAAAACATTACCTTCACAAGTTTGTTTGGCACGGTTTAAATAAAGGGTAGCAAACCAAGGACCCGTCCAAACGGACACAAACAGCACATGGAGCTCTGATTCTTTTACCACCATCCATCCTGACACAAACTGGAACAAACTGGAGCTGAGTAATGGTTTATATCGTCACAGGCAAAAAGGCTGTAGTAGTCAGATTGGTTGGGACAAATGGCTACAATCTGCTTAGATAGGAGACCGTGAGGGCGCTTACATGCACTTAATAATTCGATCATAGTCATATTTCTGCAGTTATCTGGTCGTGTATACAGCAGACTCTGATCTACAAATAAGAAATTCAGTAAAGAGAGCTGGATTTTATTCCAGTAACTGAATTTCTCACAGCATATATACCAGTTAAGACAGGTTTCAATCGGTTTTCTCAGTCTGCGGATGCTCACGGCCAAACCACAGGGTTGCCAGGTCCGCTTATTCTAAACTTGGCTTTGTTTGGGCTCTATTTCCAATGACTCTAGCAGGGTTTGTTTTCTTATGGGGATCTGGCAACCCGTGCTTGTATACTTGTTGATCGGATTACTGACAAAATCTGCTTTTCTGCAGTTCATTAAATGCATTAAATGTAAACGCACTCATTGATGCACCACCCAAAGATTACCCGATCTGTGGGGGTCCTGAGCCTTACAGAACAGAGTGCCTTTCAGTTAGATACAGTAGATACAGGCTTAAGGCCATAAAACCATGAGAACACACAAGCTCATCAGATCTCAGACAGTCAGGCCTGGTCAGTACCTGGATGGGAGATTGCCTGTGATTACCAGCTACAGTAAGTGCTGTGGACTGTGGTGGCCTTGCAGTTCAAATACCACCTCTGCCAAGCTGCCACTGTTGGGTCCTTGAGCGTGGCACTTAACTCACAAGTGTTTTGATTATAAAGCTGTATTAGTTGAATGCCACTCTGGATAAGGGTGTCTGCTAAATGAGTAAATGTATTTGTACTGTAAATGAATGGGACTGTTGCAGGAATATGAGCTTTCCAAACACACACTAGCTACAGTGGTGCTTGAAAGTTTGTGAACCCTTTAGAATTTTCTATATTTCTGCATAAATATGACCTAAAACATCATCAGATTTTCACACAAGTCCTAAAAGTAGATAAAGAAAATCCAGTTAAACAAATGAGACAAAAATATTATACTTGGTCATTTATTTATTGAGGAAAATGATCCAATATTACATATTAGTGAGTGGCAAAAGTATGTGACCCTTTGCTTTTAGTATCTGGTGTGACCCCCTGTGCAGCAATAACTGCAGCTAAACGTTTCCTGTAACTGTTGATCAGTCCTGCACACCGGCTTGGAGGAATTTTAGCCCATTCCTCCGTACAGAACAGCTTCAGTTCTGAGATGTTGGTGGGTTTCCTCACATTAGCTGCTCACTTCAGGTCCTTCCACAACATTTCCATTGGATTAAGGTCAGGACTTTGACTTGGCCATTCCAAAACATTCACTTTATTCTTCTTTAACCATTCTTTGGTAGAACGACTTGTGTGCTTAGGGCCGTTGTCTTGCTGCATGACCCACCTTCTCTTGAAATTCAGTTCATGGACAATGTTCTTTTTGGAGAGCTGGACTTTCTCCTTAGAACCCTGTCATGCACACCATTGTTGTTCAGTGTTCTAATGATGGTGGACTCATGAGCATTAACATTAGCCAATGTGAGAGAGGACTTCAATTGCTTAGAAGTTACCCTGGGGTCGCCAACTATCACACGCCTTGCTCTTGGAGTGATCTTTGTTGGTCGACCACTCCTGGGGAGGGTAACAATGGTCTTGAATTTCCTCCATTTGTACACAATCTGTCTGACTGTGGATTGGTGGAGTCCAAACTCTTTAGAGATGATTTTGTGACTTTTTCCAGCCTGATGAGCATCAACAACTCTTTTTCTGAGGTCCTCAGAAATCTACACTTCCACAAACATGTGTTGTGAAGAGCACGCTTTGATAGATCCCCGTTCTTTAAATAAAACAGGGTGCCCACTCACACCTGATTGTCATCCCATTGATTGAAAACACCTGACTCTAATTTCACCTTCAAATGAACTGCTAATCCGAGAGGTTTACATACTTTTGCCACTCACTAATATGTAATATTGGATCATTTTCCTAAATAAATACATGACCGAGTATAATATTTTTGTCTCATTTGTTTAACTTTATGTACTTTTAGGACTTGTGTAAAAATCTGATGATGTTTTAGGTCATATTTCTGCAGAAAAGTCTAAAGGGTTCACAAACTTTCAAGCACCACTGTATGCAGGTTCTACCCGAGAACACAAGCACTGAAGCACGAGGTGGTATAAACAAGACGCAAGCAAATTAGAATGCATTTACACACACACACACACACACACACACACACACAAAGGTACAAAGGACGTCTGTAAAACTACATGCTTTCCTTAACTAGAGATAAAGTGACTTGTAATGACTTAGGTGGAGGCCCTGGGCCTTACTGCAACAGTAAATTACATAAAAATGAGCTAGAGTTAAAGGTCGTGGTCATGTAGAGACACAACCACAACCATTCCTGGTATAAATTACAGATGACCTGACACTTAAATGGGGATTTTTTTTTACATTAGGATATAGGTCTTACTAAATGAAAGCGAAAAACGATCAAGTTTTCATTTTATTTTTAGAGCAAGCACTGTTGCCCTCAGACTGAGCAGCGGCAGAAGAATGGCTACGGAGTATCATTTCATAATCACCAAAGACAAGATATCTGATCTGTAATCAGTGAGTGCTTTTACATGCAGTTAACAAGCTAATAACTGCAGAAGATCTGAATTTTTCTGTTATCTGATCAATGCGATAACATGCCAGATAATGGGAATGCTCCAGGATCACATGACTCAGGCAATAATCAGATTTGTACTATGCAACCAGCCAATCTCACAAAAGGATGTGACATGCCTTTGGAGTGTGGGAGGAAACTGGAGCACCCGGAGTAATCCCACGCGAACACGAGGAGAACATGCAAACTCCACACGGGTGGTCAGGATCAAACCAGACATCTCAAAGCAGCTCTATTGTTATTTGGCCTATGTCTACTTAAACAACTACTATAAACTAATTAATTAAATAACTTCGTTTAATTCATACATACACAACCCAGGCCACCCATGGAGGTTGGGTCTCTATTTGAGTCTTGGTCCTTCCTTCCCATCTTCTCCCTAGGCTTGCTCACTTAGGGTATTGGGCCAAGATGACAGAAAATTGCAAGATAAAGATAGTAGTATCTGGCCTGATACACTCCTTTGGTTCTTCCAAAAATATGCAACTATGCCTTTTACAATCCACTGGCAGGGAGCTGCTAAAGTGAGCTGGTTTTCAGCAAAGCAGTCCTTCTTGGGTCATGTTCAGAATATGAGAGCGAGAGCGCAGATTAGAGAAAGTGAGATCATTCCGAACGACGTCATTCAATTGGATCCATATGTAGGGTTCTGCTAGGAGATCGTAATGGTATGCAGAACTCATGGTAGCTAAGGCTGGAGGAATACTGCAGGGTTGGAACTGTAGAAACACCTAACCAGTCAGCAGCACACTAATTATACCATCCAAGCACCATTAGGTTCTGCTGGTGCCAATCTTAAGAACATACCATTAACAGTGCGTCTGGAACCTTTGGCACAAAGCTAGTAGACAAAACAGTTGCAGGTTCTGGTAGTCTGTGCAGTGGAAAATAATCTTGTGGAACAGGCAGGTCAGCAAATCACACGTTCCAGGACGCTTTGGTACCTTGAAAACATTTCTGCACGTCTACAGCTCCACTAAGCAAGACTTGTACAGGACTGACATTTCCCAGCCGTCTCGCTCTTTTGCGCAGCGCTGCCTTTTCAGACACACGAGTCCTTTGTCTCTGACAATCTTCACTCCTGCCCTCTGAAATCATGTTCTATTGGACCGGTTGGATAAACAGATTCGTCTTTGCTTACGCACATTTTCACCAAGGTGTATCTCAAAATCCAAACAAATTACACACGTCTTAATCGGTTGTATGGTCTGCAGGTCCCGAGGACGTTAAACAAACCCAGACCTGCACATATATCAGTAGCACCTGCACACGAAAACAGAGAACTGCACTGGACTTTGAAGATTAATGCTGCACTGGCAGGTCAAGTATCCACAGCAAAGACATCCTCTGGGCTTCATCAAGTCCTTTTAAAGGCATGCAAGGAACAAATGATGGAAAACTCTCCCTGTAGGACCTTGCAGGCCTTTCCCAACAATCACCATATCGCTACAGCAATCTATTAATCTCCGAGTACACATGATCTATTGTTGGCGATAGAAACGAGCAAAGAAATGAACCTCATGAAGTAAATCTGACCTGAAGACAGATGGAGTTCAGCTGTCTCTAAGTGTTTAAGCACAGATGAGGTGGTTTGCATATAGATAAACACGGAAGGGCTGCAAGAGTCATGGAAAAGCGAAAGAAAAACAATGGAAAATCTAAATCCTTTCAAGCCCCAATCAGTGGACGTCCACAGACTGGATCATTTAAGCTGGAAAGAGTCTATCAGTGTGGCACAGTTAGCCATGAATTAACATCTTACCTACTTGGATTTAAGACTGACTTACAACTGATGCACTCAACTTACAAGGTATAGGGCCGCGTGCTAGCACTACAAACCAAGCTAGCGTTCTACCTAAAAGCACATGACTGAAGTTAAAAATGAGTGAACCAACTACCCCAGGAGACAAATCACAGACATCACCGGCCTCGCAGGATACATTGTTAGATTTACCTGCTAGGGGTTCGAGGGATTGGCGTTTTTGTTATTGGAATGATCAATAAGAACTGGAACCAATAAGCAGAATCAGAATTGAGATCAATAAAATGCAAACGATAGCCAGTCCCACCAGAATATGAAGATAATGACAAACCTCAGGAGTCAGCTGTTCATGACCGGCATAACCAACCAAGGTACCAGCAGAAAAACACACTCAGCAAACCTTAGCAGAATCATCCTGCAAAAAAGTACCTTACGAGAAGAAAAGCAACAGATGGCAAGACAAATGGTGTCACCAATTACATTGTGAAAGACAGTGTCAGATCAGCCGTTGAGAAGGAAATGGGTTCAAACAACTTTTGAAACTTTTAGACCCAAGACACACTGCCAAAGAATATATCGAGATATCATTATTTGTCAATATCACACAACCCTAGGCTACAGTAACCCAGATATCCACTCTTTGTAACAGTGGTGATAAGAAATGCATATCTAAATGCACACCTTTAGGCAGACAGGCCACAAAAGCAACAACACACATGGTCCGTTCCTGTCAGGCAAGAACAGGAATCTGAGGCTCGAGTGGGCACAGCCTCACCAGAACATTTTACCAGACTGTAAGGTAACTGGTCTGACAAATCTTGATTTCATCTGCAAAATGCAGGGACAGAATTTGGAATAAACAGCATAATTCCATGGACTCAACCTGCCTTGTGTCAACAGTTTATACTGGTGGTGGTGTAATGGTGTATGGAACGTTCCCTTGGCACACACTGAACCCCTAATACCAATCCGGCCTTGTTTAAATACCACTGCCAATGCCACTGGCTTAAACCAGTTACCAGTACCAAAGCACTCCATGGCAAACCTAATGGAATCATTCAGCAAAAAAAGAGCTTACAACAAGAAAAGCAACAGATGGCAAGACACGATGCCAATTGAGGAGGTTAACAGATGGGTTCAAACAATTTTTGAATACATTTACAGCATTTAGCAGACGCCCTTATCCAGAACGACTTACAATGGATACAGTCTTACAATCCAAGCAATTGTGGGTTAAGGGCCTTGCTCAAGGACCCAACAGTGGCAGCTTGGCAGAGGTGGGATTTGAACCCTGGACCTTCTGGTCCATAGTCCAGTACCTTACCCGCTAGGCTACCACCGTCCCCTGAATACTTTAAACCAAAAGATATACACTGCCAAAATGTCATCTAATTATTGTTATTGATTATTAATCCCTGAAACGAGACAATGTTTTGTCAGTATCGCACACTCCTATTGTACATACACACACAAAATATTACAACGTTCCAAAATAGTAAGACATGCAGAACAACAAAAGCTCTACATATGACAGGCAGGGAAGTGCCAGGTTTCTTTGAAACAGCACAGCTGCTTGCATGTGCACAGAATGATGCAACGCTAACTCAAAACGTCAAGCACGCTTTAGATCGGTTTCAACAGCTAAACCCACTGCGTGCCAAAGAGTGGCGCTTCCTGATTAGAACAGCACTGGCTTGGCACACTGTGTGTGGGGACAGGACACACCAACCTGTTGAACACTGTTTCTACAAGCAAAGCCCAAACCGGAACTGTGAGTCAGTTATTTGTTTAGGTATTAAGCAAAAAAATTAAAAAAAAAATCAGTAAGTGGGTCACTTGGAAATGTGTGAAATGTGTGACAAGCATCTGCTGGTCATTTACATTTACAGCATTTAGCAGACACCCTTATCCACAGCCACTTCCAATTGACAGTCTTACAATCCAAGCAATTGTGGGTTAAGGGTCTTGCTCAGGGACCCAACAGTGGCAGCTTGGCAGAGGTGGGATTTGAACCCTGGACCTTCTGGTCCAGAGTCCAGTACCTTAACCGCTAGGCCACCACAGTCCCAGAATTAGAATAAAACTCTGCATTAGAGAAACTACCTTTAAATAACACTGAATGAAAAAACAGCATAGAAAATGAAGACACCAAACCAACAAAAGGCCAGAACAAGGAAAAAGAAAAGTTAAATAAGAAGTGAAACAAAAAATAGAAAGACAGCAGTTTCAGTGATAACTCTGAATTATTTTGAGGTAATGAACCATTTGACGCTGGTTTGAATGTGACCTCAGGCTTTGTTATCATTCATTTGTGCAGAAAGGCTTGTTGTCATGGTGGTTTGGCTTCAGGTTTACTGTAACCTTAAAACGTCATTGACAGACGGATACTGTACGTTAGCTGTTTGGTCAGAATGATAGAGGGCTTTTCAGGATCAGATTTCTGGACTCCTTAATCAGTTAAAGATAAATGACAGTAATGTTAGAAAGGTGATATGCATTAAAATAAATTCCTCCGATATGGCCAATTGTGCCTGTATGACACCCGACCTGGCAGGATGTACCGACTTACTAACGATACGTTTACACAGCAGATAAAAGTAGTCCAAACCTAATTTTCTCATAAAATCTGTTTTTTAGGCCGTTTTCGCTGTTCTCTGAACGGTTCACTGAAAAGAGCAACATGACCCATTCATCTAGAATTAAACAATCAAAATGGAGTCACCAGAATCAGGCACTTCTTTAATGGTCGTGTTACAAATGGCACATTATTCGGCCACACCCATTTATTTGGTTTGTGGTCTTGTTTTTGTTTTATTTAACTTTGCTTTTAAGCTTTTTATTATTTATTTATTTATTTTTGGACAGTGCTCACATCCTCCTGTGGCCATATTTGGTCATTTCTTTACCAATTTCCCCAAAAACAGAGAGGGTGCGATAAGTAGCTTCTAGTTTTGTTTGCACAGAGACATCACCCCAAATATTTGAGGTCTGTTCCTTCGCTATCCCACCACTGAAAGATTCCCTCACACCTCATTTTCCCTTCTCTTCACCACATTTATAGCAAATGATGAGTTGGAATGACGCAAAAAGTCACATGAATTCCGATCTCTGCCTTCTCATTTGGGTCGCATGGCCCAATATAGGATCACATGTGAAAGTGGCTCAGGTTTGATTTGAAAATATCAGATTTGAGAGACCACTCAGCTCTCATCCTTTCTCATCCTTATGATTTATTAGAAGTCTAATTCTGGTTCTAAATCAAGGCTATAAAATTGTCCCAAGGGAAGTAAATATTTCACTCAGACTGCTTTGTTCCTTCTTGTTTTCTTTTACAGGAATGTTCATTAAGTTTCATATTTATCACCCTGCTACACAATGTCTGCTCTGGCGAGTGTGACCGGGACGGCTTATTATTATTATTTCTGGGATTATTATTGTAGCGCCCTTATCAGATAGTGCCATTTAGGTCTTGGTTAACCCGTTGCAGGTCATGCAAGAGCGGGAGCATGTTTACATGTCCATCCTTTTCCCAGATCCTTCCTGTTCCCTGTACTGACGTTTCTTTTCCAGTCATTTCAGCTATGTTGCTTTTTTTCCTCTCCTGAGGCCCCTTTCATCTTTTCCTCCGCCTGTTTTCACACTGTATAGAAAAACCGAAGGGTCACGACAAGCTCAGCAGCACCGTCCTCTATCCCCTTTTCACCCTTTAGTGGAGACCACATTGGACTTTGTTGGAGACTGCATCAGTTAGGGTTAAACACCTTGTTGCCATCTGAAACATAATTACCAATGCAGTAATTATCCAATGGGAGGCTCTTTTTTTAAACTATTTAACCATTTGCTTAAATCCTTTTTTTTGGCCAGGCAGTGTACAACTCCTGGTTCAAGAGGAATCACTATCCTCAATTCTGTTCTCCATTTTATAATATTTATCATTTGATTTATTATATTTACTGTTGTCTTTTATTCTATAGTTTCATATGCTCTATGTATTTTTATTCTTCTTTATACTAGTCTGTACAGTGGTACCTCAGTTTTTGACCACCTCGGAACTCGCTGAATTCTGTTCTCGATTCACAATAGCGGTTGCCATCGATGTGTTTTTCTTTATTTTCACATCTTCAGTACTGTATTCTGATTGCAAATAAGTCTCCATGGGTCCTAAAAAGGTTAGTTTATAAGAGCCAACCGAAAGCAAAACAGGAACTGAATGCTCCAGAACACAGGATGCTGTTAGCATTAGCAGCTATGCTAGCGCCCGGAGTTCATCAAGAGAGTAAGTGTTTTGCTTTTACTTTTCGCTTTCAATCCATTACTCATTAAATCACATGAGATTTTTCAACTTTATTATAAAATAAGCTTTGTGCTAATGATTTTAGCCAACTGTAGGTTAATGTGTTTAAAACATAACTTACTTATCATTACACAGTATAGACCGCTCTACCAAACGCTTGCTAAACTTATGGGCTTATGATAAATTTAACGTATGATGGATTTATCGGAACGTATCCCCATCATAAATCAGGGAGCACCTGTACAATACAACTCCATTAAAGCATATAATGCCTTATACAGTGTGGATTTTCTGGGGGACTGGAACGGATTCATTCAATTAACATTATTCCTGATAGGAAAAATTTGCTCTGTACTCATCGTTTTCGATTCTTGACAAGCCTTCTGGAACGAATTAATGACAAGAACCGAGATACCACTGTACTTTATTATATATATATATACACAGACACACACACTCTTTTCTTTTTACCTCCTGTATACTTAACATATCCTTTAAATGCATTATTTAGGAAATCTAGGCTACCCAAGGAGGTTTGGTCTCATTTCAAGTCTTGATTCACCCAAGGTTTTGTCCTTATAACATTGAGGGAGTTTCTCCTTGCCAGTCATCCTAGGCTTGTCCATTTGGGGCTGATAGTTGTAGTGCTGCTGTAAGCCAAGCCCTTTGAAGTGACTTTACTTAGCACACCTTAGCAGACCAGAAACTTCAGCCAATGAAGTCTGAAGCAAATATGTGACTCATTAACTGGATTAGGAAAGCATGTGACTAAGAAATAATTTGTTACATTTCTGATTTTTTCTCTGCCAATCCAGAACCAGTCTACTATATTTACTGTAATAGGACAAATCCACATCGACCAAAATGAAAGACACACTTGGTTCCTGGTTTTCCTGGTCAGGGTCGTGGGGACGGCCAGAGCCCATCTTGGAATTCACTGGGTGGAGGTAAAAGTGATCTCTGAATGGAATGCCAGCCCAACATGGGGTCCTGTAATCACAACACCTGAACTTGGACTGTGGTAGCCTAGCAGTTAAGGTACTGGACTATGGACCAGAAGGTCCAGGGTTCAAATCCCACATCTGCCAAGCTGCCACTGTTGGGTCCTTGAGCAAGGCCCTTAACCCACAACTGCTTGGTTTGTAAGACTGTATCAATGGTAGGTCGCTCTGGATAAGGGCGTCTGCCAAATGCTGGAAATGGAAATGGAAATGGAAATGTAAACTTCATGTTGCAAGAAGCTGTGATTTCTAGTAGCTGTTTTTTTCCTCTGGAAAAAGTACCAAACGTTTCTTGAAAAAATGCGTTGATACAGATAGCCAGTAATACACCTTCCAAAAAGACTGTTTATGTAAAGTAAACAAACATACAACAAACTGTTTACTCATTAAAACTGATTTCATTTTGAAAATATCTGACATACACTACAGGTCAAAAGTTTCTGAACACCTCGTTTTTCTAGTTTTTATTCATATTTACACAGCTTAACATGTGAGTGTACCTGAAGATAAACCACTGATCAAATATATGACTACAGATAATGAAATCAAGGAATCTAACTGTTTGACTCACAGTGACTCACCTTTTGTGGTTCTAACAGCCAAACACCCTCTAGGCATTATGAAACTCAAATATTGCTCTTCATCATCCTGTTATGTGTGTGGGTTGCTGTGCTTTCATTCTTCTGTCCAGTACAGTCCAAAATAGCTTTATAAGGTTTAAGTCTGGAAACTGTGCTGGCCACGATTGAAGACTTAGTGCCTTGTTCTTGTCTAAAACAGTTCTGACAGAGCCTAGGATGAACTCCAAAACAAACAGAGGTAGAGCGGAAGGTATTGCTTTGAGCTTATTATTATTTTATATTTAAGCTATACTTATAAATGTATTATTTACGTAATTTACTTTAATTCTTAAACACATCATCTAGGCATTTTGGTAATCTAGACTTTAACCTCTTTCATATTACTGCATATCATTTTAAAATTGCAGGTCATTCACTGGGAAGTGTTTTAAGGTTCTTACATGTCCATGAAAAAACAGAAAAATCGGTGTGTCCTAAAACTTAGTGTAGTGGAAACACCTGAGGATAACTGACCTACTGAAGCCTGATACCCAAGGTAAAATGTTCTCAAAGCAACAAGTTCAACTTACAAAAATAACCAACCATAAATGACTGGACATAACACCTTGTCTTTTAAACTGGCTGAAATTCAGCAGCACACTTAACGTTCCCCTGAACCAGCATCTGTACCCATGTCAGAGTACCATATCTGAGCTATTGTTCCTCCTTTGAGTTGTGGTCACTACACATTTAACAAGCCCAAGACCAACTAAACTGGCTTTATTCGATTATCCATACATATCCACAAATCCACCTGCTTTCATGATGCCAGATCTTTGCTAAAGTCTAAAGAAGGACTACACGCCTTAGAAGCGAGTCACACCAGGCAGACAGGTCTTCAACTAAACCTTTGCAAACATCTTAAAGGCTTGCTTGCAGGATCAAGCTCTCTGTAATTATAAACGATCATTGCAGGGCACTATTGAGATATTTAGTTAGGAATTAACCAGCGGTGTATTTGACACCATGCATTTGTATAGGCTGCATTACAACTGACACAGGCCTATTTGGATAGGATTAGTTAATCATGGGGGTATCTTTGATTTAATTATGTGTCTCACTTTGCAAAAAGAAAAAAAAGAAACGCCTTAAAAATTCACGTGTTCAATGCATCATGTAGCCAGGTAGGGTAGACTACTGTGCATGTGCACTGAGTGCATATAGCTTGCTAGCACCACAAATCAAGTTAGCATTCTATTGAAAAATGCGTTACTATAGTTAAAAATGAGTGAACAAACTGCGCAAGGAGACAAAATAGACACCACCCGTCTCAGTCTATATCACTAGATTAAATTGCTAGACGTCGCTTGGCTTTGAAAAGACGGACGTTGCTCAAAAGACAGTAATCTGCAAACTATGTCAGAAATCGCTTGCTGTTAAAGGCAACACAACAACTAACCACTGTGCAGAATATGAAGATTATGGCAAACTTCGGAAGTCCACAACAGGCTTAAATCAGCCAAGTTAGCAGCACAAAAACACACCAAACTTTAGCCGAATCATTCTGCAAAAACAGTGCCTTACGGCAATAAAAGAAACAGATGGCAAGACATAAATTGTGCCACCAATTACATCACAAAAGATGCGGTGCCAATTCAGGTGATTGAAAAAGATGGGTGCAAACAGCTTTTGAATACTTTGGATCTAAGACATACACTGACAAGATATGGTCTAATTATTATAATGGACAAAATCCCAGAAAATATCAAGATATCATTTTTGTCAATATCAAACACCCCTAGTGGATTGTATCCTCAACGAACGTGGATGTTTGTGTCACATGTAAGCGACTGAAACGAAATATGGCATTTACATGCAAACTTCAAATTTAAATATAAAGTAATGCTTTATTTACAGCATTTACAGCATTTAGCAGACGCCCTTATCCAGAGCGACTTACATTAGTACAATCTTACAATCCAAGCAATTGTGGGTTAAGGGCCTTGCTCAAGGACCCAACAGTGGCAGCTTGGCAGAGGTGGGATTTGAACCCTGGACCTTCTGGTCCATTGTCCAGTACCTTACCCGCTAGGCTACCACAGTCCATTTTGTATCTGTAGTCAGGTCAAGTCAGCTTTATTTCTACAGCGCTTTTTACAATAGAGCATTGTCTCAAAGCACTTTTACATTATCTTCTAATATCTAGTGCAAATCCCAAATTGAGCAAGCCTAGGGCGACAGTGGTAAGGAAAAAATCCCTAAACGTTATAAGGAAGAAACTTTGGCTGGACCAAGACTCAACAAGGAACCTGACCTCCTTGGGCAGCTTAGATGTTATATGTAAGAATTAACCAAATTATGTAATTAAAATGAAATATTATGAAGAGTAAAATAAAATAGAAAATATAAAAGCTATAAGTCAATAGCGAAGAGAAATATTGCACAGAATAGCAAATGCCATCAATATCATCTCCTGCATTTAGTAAGCTCTAGAGATGCACCGATCGATCATCCGGTGACCGAATTCGGTCGGTTTTCAGCACGATCGGTCTCATATAACCGATTATGTGCCGATCACATTTGTGCAAATCACAACCACACATGAACAGCACAGCGCTCTGACAAACTGACCACCTTATCCAGAGCGAATTGCAATTGGCAAACTCTTATAATTTGTCAATTTGGACTGTGGAAGCCTAGCGGGTAAGGTACTGGACTATGGACCAGAAGGTCCAGGGTTCAAATCCCACCTCTACCAAGCTGCCACTGTTGGGTCCTTGAGCAAGGCCCTTAACCCACAATTGCTTGGATTGTAAGACTGTATCAATTGTAAGTCGCTCTGGATAAGGGCGTCTGCTAAATGCCATAAATGTAAATAATCCAACCAGTTGTGGGTTGTCAAGTCAAGTAAAATTTATTTCTATAGTGTGTTTATAATGGAGCATTGTCTGAAAGCGGCTTTACAATTTTATCTAGGGCCAATCCCAAGTTGAGCAAGCCTAGGGTGACAGTGGCAAGGAAAAACTCCCTAAACATCATAAGGAAGAAACCTTGGGGGGAATCAAGACTCAAAAAGGGACCCGACCTCCTTGGGTGGCTTAGATGATAAATCTAGGAATTAAACTAATTTATCTAGTCAAATAAGTCTGTAGTAACAGTTCAAAAAACAGAACTTAAGTAAATATTAACAGATAAATAAAACAATGAATAAAATAATGTAAGACATATGCATTATTTATTACATATCGGCATTATTCAGTCTGATATACAGAGCTGTAGATACATGACCCAACAGTGGCAGCTTGGCAGAGTTGGGATTTGAACACCATAGTCCAGTACCTTAACTGCTAGAACACCACAGTCCAAGTCCCCAGTTGCCACTATCTAGCTCATCACAAGTCTTATCTTCTTCATGAGATAATATGGCTATATACAAACATCAAGTCCAATTAAACAGAGCAGTGAATGGCTGACTTTCATTTTCCTGCATGCTATGGGGAATATCAGTAGACAAAAACTTTTTTAGGGAAGATGTGCACCCAGGCAGGACTACAGTATCAGAGCATACTGAATATGGAATTTTGTCTGCAATAAGGGGAAGAGAGATAAAAACACAGACACGGCCAATCCAGATGGAAATAAAATCACAGGGTGGCTCGTGTAAAACTGAAAATTAGGACCTCATGTAATTTTAGTCCCGTCCAGAGAGAGCTATGGTTTACTTATGGCAGCTATGGTGATCGGAAAGGCACAGTTGGTCATGTCTTGTCAAGGGAATGTTCCTGGAACTGTAACAGGGGATCCTGCCATCCCTGTGATATACTGCCATCCTGTTGTGGGTACGATTACACCCACGCCCTTTGTTCTCCAAGATTAGCCTCTGGATCGCCCTTGACCCTGAACAGTAAAAAATGGAACTGAAACCTGGAAAGAAATAAATAAGAGCTCTATGATTGGTTGGATTTGATGCAAGACTCACGCAAGACGAGCTTACAGTACATATCAGCAGTTCACAATCATCTTTGCATTTAAACTGTTTTTGTTTCCCATACCTCCTGACACACGTTAACTGTTAAGGTAATGTAAATGTTAAGGTACACCCAAACCACTTTCACAAGAGGCTAAGCGTGTTGCCTTAAACTAAGCCTGACATATAGTAAAAGAAACATTGCTGACTTAGTCTCGCTCCACTGAAAGTCTTGTCATCTTACAAATGTAGAAAAACACAGAGCTGTGATCATTTCGTCATCAGCTCATATTTCTGCTCTCATAATGGCAGACCTTCCTCCCGCATGAGCTCAGTGTAGCCTTAATGCAAATCTAATGAAGGATTGGGATGTTTTCTGGACGTCTCAGTAACATGATTACAGGTTTGCTTGCCAGAGCCGGTCATGGACAATCTCTCCAGCGTGCAAACAGAGGAAGTCTTTCACATGCCGCTGGTTTAGAGACTGAATCTGACACTAATAGGGCACAAGAGTAAACACAACTCTGTAGTTCTAAACCATGCCCGGTGAGCTGGCTTCTCTCAAGGTGACACGCCAGATCGGTTTCATTAGTTCTCCAGCCTGGTTAACGTATAGACAGACCATCTTCGCAGCGTAGGGCAGATTTAAATGTCCAAATTAGCAATCACATGACTAAGAGAGATACACACGATTTAGTATTCTATACATCTTCTGTTGTTCAGGGAGTTTTTCCCTTGCCACTGTCCCCTAGGCTTGCTCAATTTGGGATTGGCCCTAGATATTAGCAGATAATCTAAAGTTGTAAAGCTGCTTTGAGACAATGCTTCATTGTAAAAAGCGCTATAGAAATAAATCTGACTTGACTTCTGTTTGTAGACTCCTTCCTTCCATCAAGTTCACCCCAATCACATATGACCAGCACTCATAATACTACTACTATATATTAAGCCAAGGTCCACTTCAACAATAGTGCCATTACTATTTGGACTTGTTCTTGACACAATGAGTGTGTTTACATGATCGTTATAATAGAATGACTGCAGAAAATCAGATTTTGTCAGTAACCCAATCAAAGAGTATACATACACTTGAGTATTCAGAAAATTGGAAACCTATGGGTTTACATGACTCGGGCAGTAATCGGATTTCTACTTTGCAACCAGCCAATAATCTCATAGAAATATGACAAACTTCAAACTTTAATATTAAATAATCTAATTATTCATTTCTCGTGTGTATACGGTGTTTCAGAGTCTCCACAATGTGCTCGATAGCGGTTTCGCTGCTTTAATTCCGTGGTGCGTTTCATTGCGGGGTTGCCAGATATAACGAGAAAAAACCCGCTAATGTCAATGGAGAAAAGTACCAAAATAAATCCAGGTCTTTACAATACGCATACCTGGCAACCGTGGTTTAAGGCTCGTGCGCATGCGCTGTCTGAAAACGCAGAATATATTCGGGGTTACTGGTATACATTAGTGATGGGAATTTCGGCTCTTTTCAGAGAGCCGGTTCTTTTGGCTATAGTATATATATAATCGATATATCTTATATATAATTAGATTCAACTTTATTGTCAACTTTCTTGTCATTACACGTGTACAAGTACAACGCAACGACATGTAGTTTAGCATCTAACAAGAAGTGCAATAAGCAGCAATGTGTCGGAATGTACAATAAATTAAAAAAATATATAAACCGGCTCACAATCAGGAACCGGCTCCTGTCGTTCATCTCAAAGAGCCGGCTCTTAGAGCCGATCGGTCGCGACCGACACATCACTAGTATACATGTTACACATGCTACAGTTACTGGGATAAAATCCAGCTCTCTTAATCGGATTTCTTAATTAGAGTATGCTGTATACATGACCACGTGAATAATCAGATGCGTATATCCGACTATGATCTGTGCTAAAATAAATGAATAAATAAATAAATAAATAAAATAAAATAAAAAGTAGATACAGCAAAATACCTCAATATTTATTTTTGCAATATACACTCCTGATCAAAATCTTAAGACCAGTTAAAAAATTGCAAGAATTCGCATTTTGCACTATTGGATCTTAAGAAGGTTCTGAGTAGAGCTTCACAATGCTAAAAGAAGAAATCGGCGCAAGAGACAAAAACTTTTGAGCAGGGAATTTTTACACCACAACTTAGTTCAGCTGTTTTCATATTTTCAGCAACTATGTGGGAATCTGGTTTGTAGTGGACTCCTGACCGGTCTACTATATGACTACTACATTACTACTACAAATACTAATAAAGCTACTACAACAAACTCTACAGACCTAAATCCACAACAGTGTGAGACTCTCGGTCAGTTTCCTTCTGCTTTTCCTGGTGAGGGTTGCGGTATCAGCCATGATGACATTACTATTGTTACATAGTTTATTAGGAAGTGTCCATTTGCATCTCTGCTTTCTAGTATACTACTTCTTAATAAAAGGCCTGATCCCAATTACGTACTACCATACCATTTTCCACCATAATTTACAATTAAATTCTTTAAAAATCCTACAATGTGATTTCCTGGATTTTTTTTTTCTTTTCTTTCTCATTTTGGTTTCTCATATTTGAATGTACATATGAATGAAAATTAAACAGACCTCCCTTATCTTCTAGCTAGGAGAACTTGCACAATCAGTGGCTGAATACTTTTTTGCCCCACTGTACTACTAAATATTACTGCAGATTACAAGACCTCAATAATCATCTACATCCCTGGTTTGTAATGACTCCTTGCCACAATGAAAGCTCCCAACAACATACTACCATACTACAAATACAAATATAGTAGTACCTCGGTCCTGGACCACCTCCAAATTTATTGAATTTGGTTCTCAACCCAGTTTCACACAAAAAAATAAAAATAAAAAAATGTCTTTTGCTTGATAATCGGCGGACTTGCGTACGGGTCGAGCAGCGCGACTGGATTCAGTTTCATAATAGCCAGATCAGAGAAGATCTCTGCTATTTTTGTCAGATTTTTCTTTACTTTTACATCTACAGCAGTATATTCTTAGTGCAATTAAGTCTCCATGGGTCCTAAAATAGGTTAGTTTATAACGCTCCAGAACACAGGCCACAGTGAGCTTAGCAGTTATGCTAGCACTCGGAGTCCATCAATAGAGTAAGTGTTTTACTTTTCACCTTCAATCCATTACTCACTAAATTACATGAGTGTTGTGTTAATGACTTTGGCCAACTGTAGGTTAATACAAGTGTTTTAAACATTAACTTATTTGTCTTTGCTCATGATAGAACCCTTTCCATATCTCTGCTATGGTACAGTACAGATCGCTCTACCAAACACTCATTAAACTCCTCAGTTCATGAATCATTTAGCTTATGATGGATTTGTCAGAACGTATCCCCATCATAAATCAGTGAGCACCTGTACAATACAACTCCATTAATGCATAATGCCTTATACAGTGTGGATTTTCTGGGGGTCGGGAGCAATTCATTCAATTTAACATTATTCCTCATGGGAAAAAATTTGCTCGGACGCTCGTCATTTCGTCGGTTTCTCGACAGCCTTCTGAAACGAACTACACGTCAGAATCCGAGGTACCACTGTAAAACTCTACTACTGAAAAAGAACCACTCCAGACTGGAAACTTAAATCAACAACAGCCTCAGTCTCAGTCAGTTTCCTTCTGCTTTTCCTGGTGAGGGCTGCGTCATCACCAATAATGCCAATACTATTTTTACAGTGTTTATTAGGAAGTATTCATTTGCATCACTGCTTTGTAGTATACTGCTGCTCAACACAATGCCTCATCGCGGTCACATACTACCACAAGACGACATCACAGTACTACTGCTAATTAACCCTCCATTAGCAGCTTACATCAAATAGTGCTATTACTATTTTTGACACAATCACATACTCCGATACTACGACACATACTAATCAATACTATAACTTAGGAGCCCAGATCACCAATAGTGCCATTACCATCTTGAACTACTATTTCGTATGCATCTGTAGCAGTCCATTTACCACAACTGGATTTTACACACATATTATTATATTATACAATTACTAAATAATACTCCAGATTAGAAGACCACACCACCAGCAATACAATTATGAATTCAAGAAAGTAAATGGCAAGTTATTAAATCTTTACAAGTTATTAAGTTTTCACGCTCAACCCTTTAAAGACCTGACCTTGTACAGTAAGATGTGCTGACCTCAGATTTTCATTGTGGTTGTCTTGTGTAATAACATCATATCTGGTGTTCATGACCTTTTGAGAAAAAAAGCAGGATAGTCCAACAGAGCAAAGGTCGTGCGAGGAGGAGTGTGCACTACCTCGACGGGGAAACGGAAAGTCACCCAAGCGCATCCTCTGCGGCCACCATGGCCTCTGCCGCCACGTTCTGCCGTATATGTTTTCCACTCACGCATGTCCACCCTCTGCCGTCCTGTTTCCTTCTGGATCAGACTTGGTGACCCATAACATCCTCCTGAATCCCAATACGAAGGAAGAGTGGCATTATAGCCCCATAACAACCGGGTAACATTGGCTACTGTTCAAACCTCCACCAGTGACAACATCTACAGTGGTGTGAAAAGTGTTTGCCCCCTTCCTGATTTCCTATTTCTTTTGCATGTTTGTCACACTTAAGTGTTTCGGAACATCAAACCAATTTAAATATTAGTCAAAGACAACACAAGTAAACACAATGCATTTTTTAAATGAAGGTGTTTATTATTAAGGGAGAAAAAAAATCCAAACCTACATGGCCCTGTGTGAAAAAGTGATTGCTCTCTAAACCTAATAACTGGTTAGGACACCCTTAGCAGCAACAACTGCAACCAAGTGTTTGCCATAACTTGCAGTGAGTCTTAAACAGCGTTGGGGAGGAATTTTGGCCACTCATCTTTGCAGAATTGCTGTAATTCAGCCACACTGGAGGGTTTTCCAGCATGAACGGCCTTTTTAAGCTCATGCCACAGCATCTCAATAGCATTCAGGTCAGGACTTTGTCTAGGCCACTCCAAAGTCTTCATTTTGTTTTTCTTCAGCCATTCATAGGTGGACTTGCTTGGTGTTTTTTGGATCATCGTCCCTGCTGCAGAAACCCCAGTTCTTTTCAGCTTGAGGTCACCAACAGATGGGCCGGGACATTGTTCCTTCAGGATTTTTTGGTACACACAGAATTCATAGTTCCATTTATCACAGCAAGTCTTCCAGGTCCTGAAGCAGCAAAACAGCCCCAGACCATCACACTACCACCACCATATTTTACTGTTGCTATAATGTTCTCTTTCTGAAATGCTGTGTTACTTTTACACCAGATGTAATGGGACACACACCTTCCAAAGTGTTCAACTTTTGTCTCGTCAGTCCACAGAATGTTTTCCCAAAAATCTTGGGGATCATCAAGATGTGTTTTGGAAAACTGAGACGAGCTTTAATGTTCTTTTTGCTTGTGGTTTTCGTGTTGGAGCTCTGCCATGCAGGCCATTTTTGCCCAGTCTCTTTCTTATGGTGGAGGCATGAACACTGACTTTAACTGAGGCAAGTGAGGCCTGTAGTTCTTTGGATGTTGTTGTGGGGTCTTTTGTGACCTCTTGGATGAGTCGTCGCTGCGCTCTTGGGGTAATTTTGGTCGGCCGGCCACTCCTGGGAAGGTTCACCACAGTTCCATGTCTTCGCTATTTGTGGATAATGGCTCTCACTGTGGTTCCCAAAGCTTTAGAAATGGCTTTATAACCCTTTCTAGACTGATAGATCTCAATTACTTGAACTATACAGGAACTATAACTCAATTGTTCCTAAATTTCTTTGGATCTCGGCATGATGTGTAGGGAGGGGGGAATGGATTTGGATTTTTTTCTCCCTTAATAATAAACACCTTCATTTAAAAACTGCATTTTGTGTTTACTTGTGTTGTCTTTGACTAATATTTAAATTGCTTTGATATCCCGAAACACTTAAGTGTGACAAACATGCAAAAAAATAGGAAATCAGAAAGGGGGCAAACACTTTCTACACCACTGTAAAAGTATACATAGAATAAAATGTCTTCTTGGATGTCCAGTATCCAATGTTATTTGCCAAGCTGATCAAGCTTAATAAGGACTTTAGCTCATGCTCAACAAAGGGTTTCAAGTACTTACGGATTATGTATTAAGTATTATGGATAAAACTTTCGAAAAAGAAAAAAAAAAAAAAGAAACAAGCACAATTTGCTGAAGTGCTGATAATCATGAGATGAGTCCAAGATGGTGTGAAGTGGTAACAGCTGATGATTTTAGTGACCCGACCTAGACCCTGTGAAACATTTATGGGGGCACTTGAAAACAGAAAAAGCCAAGCATTCAGTAAAATCACAAGACTCTCTTTGGAATATTGTGAAATCATGCTGGATAACATAGGCCATCAGATTTTGCACCAACTTGTGGAGTCCATGCCCGCTGGAGTGCACACTGTCATTACATGGATAGCGATGTGGCGACGTGGATGCGGAAATACTGGAGGGGAGTAATGCTAGCTTATAAGAAGCATCATTCTGAAACATGGCTACAATTACCAGGTCTTTCACTTTGGCTCTACACGAGGTATGCACTGTTTACGTCTGGATTACATTCTGTGAAACAGGTCATCGACCAAAATGGACACTGACCAGACGTTCCCATAGTCAAACAGTCTTTTAGGCTACTGAGATGTAAATATAAAGGGTATTTCCACGACGATATACAAATCCGTCAGTGAACGCACGAGTGATAAGTGACTGAAAAGACAATGCCTAACCTGCAGCACAGGGAGTAAGGCAGGAACTATACCTAGACAGCGTGCCAATCCATCACAGGGCACATGAATACACACACATGCATGCTCACTGGGGCACTTTGGAGACACTAATTGAGGAAACTCATGTAGACAAGGAGAGGACATGGGTGGGGGTGAGCTGGGAAACCATTGCGCCACCATGCCGCTGGAATCTGCAGCTGCAGCACAGGAACCTACAGAGTTCAGCAGTTCTTATCTGCGGCGTTTATCAAACCTCAGCACATTTCAGCAGCTATAGCCTGCAGCAAGCCAGGGTCACCCTGCTGCACGCCTGAGAACTTTACGAGGGGTTAATGAACACAGGCGACTATGAACAGAGCTGGTTGATCTTAAACTAAAGGCCTGATCCTACCTTCAGCCAGGATGTTAGTCAGCAAAAAGAAAAGGTGAAAGAAAGTGGAAACCAGAGCTGAGTCAAGTAAAAGTGATGCTGTTGTAATACGTAGTGAGTAATTCTACTTACAAAGCGGGGATTTGGGATTGAGATGGCAGGAATTTGACTGTATATACAATCTATCAAATGTTTACCATGCAAGTGTCTGGTCACTTTTTCCAGCACAACCTAGCCAACATGACCTCATAGCTCATTTTCAAGTCAAGTCAAATCTATTATATAGCCCTTTTTACAATGGAGCATTGTCTCAAAGCAACTTTACAATTTTAGATTATCTCCTAATATCTACGTCCAATCCCAAATTGAGCAAGCCTAGGGCGACAGTGGCAAGTAAACTCCCTCCCTCACGTATTATATACAGCCTACAAAATTTTAGGCCACCATTAGACTTGTTTTAGTAATGCTATAATGAGCATATATAACATTGGCCAGGATTGGTCCCAAAAACTCGGGTTCGTCAGGCTCATCCACTGATCTTCACTCCAAATCTTTGTGAGCTCTGGCATATCTCCGCCTTTTCAACCTGTTCCCCTTCCGAAAAAGTGATTTCTCAGCTGCCACCCTTCCAAAAGCCCAAATTGAGCAAGCCTAGGGCGACAGTGGCAAGGAAAAACTCCCTAAATGTTATAAGGACAAACCATGGGAGGACCAAGACTCAAAAAGGGGGCCAACCTCCTTAGATGATACTGGTAAGCATTAAACTAAGCTACCTAATTAATACGTTTACAGTAATAGTTTAAATAAATATTAACAAAGAACATATTTGAGAATATAAGTACAATAACATATTTAGATTAAGGTATTAGAGAAAATGTAATATTATAAATAGTATAATAAAACAGAATGTGTAGAATATATAGAACCAAATTTCTTCAGGCTGTAGAAGGGTCAACTTGGCATCCTGATGAAGCTGCCAGATGTAGCCAAAACCTGCTTTTTTATATCTTAACAGATTTTAAATCTTTCTATATGATAACAACAAACAAACAATACAGAACGGCAAAAAAACAAAAGCAATAAGTAATGTGTTGGGTTTAAAAAACTGCTTGTTTACTGCAGGACAAATATTTGGGTAGAATTTGCAAGTCTCACAGCATCAGGTGTTTTTGCCTCCTGAGAGCTGACATGGCTGCGTTTCGTACGTCTTCCTAAACAATACGTTAAAAATAGCAATGGCACAGTTGCTGTATTGATCGATGCTATATACCGTACAGTCTGTGAGTCCGTACATTTTTGGTTCTGCTGCTTCTTGCAGCTGTTACTGTTTCCTTGATCCTCATTCCCTGAGGATGTTCTCATTGGTTGTTAGTCATCTGAGCTCATACTACATGACTAACCACCGCTATGTTTCCTACTCCAACTACTGAGCTAGCAGACAAGCGAAGAGGTGCCACCTGAAGGGAACTGTCATTTGGTTAATGAGTAATAAGCATATAAACTCACCACAGCCATCGGAAGTGACTGACGAAAAGGTGTGCTTTGTTTGCATTTTTTTCCCAATCAGAGCCAGCAAAGATTTGCATGGTCTATGTTTTACCAAAGAAACAATTTGCAAATATTTATCCACTGAGAAGCAGAGCTTCAAGATTTTGTCCTGGAAGCCGAATGAAGAAGTTCTCCATTCCGTCCATATTCTTCTCACTTTTCCACACCACAACACCTTTTTGTTTGGAACTACTTACTACTTACTAAGCACACAGCAAGTACTGGCCATTATTTATTGGGGACTGTGGTAACCTAGCGGGTAAGGTACTGGACTATGGACCAAAAGGTCCAGGGTTCAAATCCCACCTCTGCCAAGCTGCCACTGTTGGGTCCTTGAGCAAGACCCTTAACCCACAATTGCTTGGATTGTAAGATTGTCAATTGTAAGTCGCTCTGGATAAGGGCGTCTGCTAAATGCTGTAAATGTAAATGTCCAGATGAACAGATTCAACTTCTGGAATGTGATGAACATCGTTGCTTGTGATCCAGTCCAAAAAAAGTGTTGCATTTGCCAAATCATCTACTGCAATGTTAATTAAGTGTGCATATTTACAAAATGGTGTGTAACTGTAGATCTGTTCATTTTGTTTTCCTTCTTTATTTACATAATCAGATGAAGGAACTGGGAATGAATAAAAGGAGACCGTATTAAAGAAATGGTATGTACCCTTCTTATCTCCATTCCCTGTCCTGGACTGAGTGTTCTAGCCCACTTAGTGAATTTCAGCTCTCTCCCACACTAGCATTTAGGAAAAACCCTAAGCAATTCTCAACAAGCTCATAGTCTGAGGCAGGCCCAAGCAGATCTTGGTGAATTAAAGGATGCAGGGGAATGAAAGTGAGCATTCATCCACCAATACTTGCCAGTGTTGATGATCCAGCTGAAGTAAACATTTCTCTGTGGTCAACAGTTCAGTCTGGATGAAACCCAGAAGCAAACTTGTTAGACCAACATCCTCTGTCACTCAGTAACCTGTATAATCTTAATACCCTGAGGATATGCAGGCTGCTAATTTAACATACTCAAATGTTTAGCAATGTCCAAACAGCAGTCTAATTAATGATTACTGAAGAGGCCCTTCTACTATTAGGGGTGTATATAGGTGTCCTTGTGACGCAGGAAGTCTTCTGGTAAAACAAGTGCACCCGCTTCAGAAAAACGAATCAGGAAGCATGACAATGTGCAACAACTCTACAGTCGTTTGTATTTCTACTGCTGTTTCTCACCTCAGAGAATGAGAGACAATTTACATTTACAGCATTTAGCAGACGCCCTTATCCAGAGCGACTTACAATTGGTCCAGTCTTACAATCCAGGCAGTTGTGGGTTAAGGGCCTTGCTCAAGGACCCAACAGTGGCAGCTTGGCAGAGATGGGATTTGAACCCTGGACCTTCTGGTCCAGAGTCCAGTACCTTAACCACTAGGCTACCACAGTCCCACAATTTACTATCCGTACACAAATATTTTTACGCTATTTCATTCAGTATTTTTTATTTACTTAGTTTGTTTATTGAACTATTACTACAGATTTATTTGACTAGATAATTTAGCTTCATTCTTACACTTATCATCTAAGCCACCCAAGAAGGATGGGTACCTTTTTAAGGCATGGTCCTCCCAAGGTTTTGTCCTTATAACATTTTTCCTTGCCACTATTGCCCTAGCTTGCTCAGTCTGTGATTAACCCTAGATATTAGAAGATAACCTAAAATTGGAAAACTGCTTCGAGACAATGCTCCACTGTAAAAAGTGCTATAGAAATAAAACTGACTTGACTTCATACGTAAGATCCTACAGGACCAAAGAGCAGCACTGTTACTGCAGATCAATCTAACACATACTGTACAACCCCAATTCCAATGAAGTTGGGACGTTGTGTAAAACATAAATAAAAACTGAATACAATGATTTGCAAATCCTTTTCAACCCTGAATACGCTACAAAGACAAGATATTAAATGTTCAAACAAATAAACTTTATTGTTTTTTGCAAATATTCACTCATTTTGAATTTGATGCCTGCAACACGTTCCAAAACAGTTGGGACAGGGGCAACAAAAGACTGGGAAAGTTGAGAAATGCCCAAAAAAATACCTGTTTGGAACATTCCCCAGGTGAACAGGTTCATTGGAAACAGATGAGTGCCATGATTGGGTATAAAGGGAGCATCCCCGAAAGGATCAGTCGTTCACAAGCAAGGATGGGGCGAGGTTCACCACAAATAGTCCAACAGTGTAAGAACAGTTTCTCAACGTGGAATTAGAAGGAATTTAGGGACTTCATCATCTACAGTCCATAATATCATCAAAAGATACAGAGAATCTGGAGAAATCTCTGCAAGTAAGCGACAAGGCCGAAAAATCAATATTGAATGTCCGTGACCTTCGATCCCTCAGGCGGCACTGCATTAAAAACCAACCATTATGTAACGGATATTACCACATGGGCTCAGGAACACTCCAGAAAACCATTGTCAGTGAACACAGATCGTCGCTCCATCTACAAGTGCAAGTTAAAACTCTACCATGCAAAGCTAAAGCCATATATCAACAACACCCAGAAACGCCACTGGCTTCTCTGGGCCCGAGCTCATCTGAGATGGACTGACGCAAAGTGGAAAAGTGTCCTGTGGTCTGACCAGTCCACATTTCAAATTGTTTTTGGAAATCATGGACGTCGTGTCCTCCGGGCCGAAGAGGAAAAGGACTGTCCAGATTGTTATCAGTGCTAAGTTCAAAAGCCAGCATCTCTGATGATATGGGGGTGTTTGTGCCCATGGCATAGGTAACTTGCACATCTGTGAAGACACCATTAATGACAAAAGGTACATACAGGTTTTGGAGCAACATATGCTGCCATCCAAGCAACGTCTTTTTCAGGGACGTCCCTGCTTATTTCAGCAAGACGATGCCAAGCCACATTCTGCACATGTTCCAACAGCATGGCTTCGTAGTAAAAGAGTGTGGGTACTAGATTGCCCTGCCTGCAGTCCAGACCTGTCTCGCATTGAAAATGTGTGGCACAAGATGAAGCGCAAAATACGACAACAGAGACCCCGGACTGTTGAGCAACTGAAGTTGTACATCAAGCAAGAATGGGAAAGAATTCCACCTACAAAGCTTCAACAATGAGTGTCCTCAGTTCCCAAAATGCTTATTGAGTGTTGATAAAAGGAAAGGTGATGGAACACAGTGGGAAACATGACCCTGTCCCAACTGTTTTGGAACGTGTTGCAGGCATCACATTCAAAATGAGTAAATATTTGCAAAAATCAATAAAGTTCATCTGTTTGAACATTAAAAATCTTGTCTTTGTAGTGTATTCAGTTGAATATGGGTTGAAAAGGATTTGCAAATCATCATATTCTGTTTTTATTTATGTTTTACACAACGCCCCAACTTCATTGGAATTGGGGTTGTATATACTTCTTTAACTCTGGATGTTGTAGCTATGAACAGCTGGTCACCTGAACAGCCAAGTAACGCTGTTCCACGAGCAGAGGAGGGAGTTGAAGAGCGGAAGTCCATCATTCACCTTACCGGTTGTGTGCTCGCTTGTTAGTTAGCCTACGTTGTGAACTAGAGACTGTTCTAACTTGGTTAATGTGTTTAGAGACTTTTTTGCAAGTTACTTGTGTTTGTCTGTATGAATGTCCGCTACTTATTTGTAATGAGCTATAAATTCTCTCTAACCTTCAACTACACTCAAAAAATAAGACATCAAGGAGGAGTTGTAGGAATAGTAATAGTGCTATATAGTAAGTGACTACAATATTAGAGCGATATCAAAGGACAAGTTTATTGGGGAAATCTGTACAATTAAAAGGAGGCTCTAGTTACCCTGTCAGGCTGCCTCTAGCCTGGATACAAGATGAGATACGGTTGTACATGGGGCATACAGGTTCCGTATGGTATCCTTGGGCACATTTGCCCACAGATGTTGCACCTGGGCCTGTAGACTCTCCACACTCGTAAGCTGCTGAAACTGGCAACCCAGCTGGGCCCAAAAATGCTTGATTAGCAATAAATCTGGCGACTGGGCAGGTCAAGGAAGTGCTGCAATCTGGCGGAAACATTCCTTGGAAATGCTTGCTGTGTGTGGGTGAGCATTATCCTGTGGAAAAATGCCAGTTGGAAATGCCTGCCTGAGAGCGCTGAACTGTTAGTGTCCCTCGTCTCACTACTAAGGGTGCCTGACTGATGTATACAATGGTTCCCCAGATCTCCACACCAACAGTTTGGGCAGTGTGTCGCTCCACAGCAAAGGCAGGAAGAGCATACCATGAGGCCTATATACTCAAACCTGACCGCTGTCGGATCCAAAACAGAACCTGGATTCGTCAGTGAAGACAATATGGTTCCAGTCCATAGCAGTCCAAATTTCTCGTTCATGACACCACTGGAAACGGACGCAGAAATCCGACATTTCCATCTGGGTGCGTTACCTTTTATTCGCATTCACTCGAGTCTCTGTTTCATCTGGCTGGTCTTCCATGTTGTTAGTATTACTGTCTATTAGTATACTGTGACTAATTGCCCATGGTTGACACTCATCAGTTACCCTTGTTTTCAGCTGTATTTCTGACGCATCTATGTATCATTTGCACACAGTTTGCTTAAAACTGCCGTTCATAATTACATTACAGTAGCCTAAAAGACTATGTGACTATGGTAATGTCTGGTCAACATCCATTTCGGTTTCACAGAGCATAATGCAGGCGTTAAAGGGTGCAAATTTGTACTTACAGGATTGTTTTCTATCCAGTACTCAAGCTGATAAAAGAGCAAAATGGACATCTCTAATAAGCAGGCAAACTTTGGATGACTGTCCATTTGAATGAGTCACCATGACCAGGCACTTCTTAACAAAGGTAAGCCAAGTTTGCCCCTTGTATGTCATACCACAGATCCTTCACTACACCCACAGCCAACGATTAGGTTCAGCTTTGCATGACCTTGACTCACAATGATCTATTTTGTCTGCTCTGGCCATACAACACAGCATTAATTCAAAGGTCCAGTCAGTTCCAGTTACGCCTAAGCTTCAGACGCTCACGTCTGAGAAATAAGTTGGATATTACAAAGTGAAACAGACTTGTTTTGGGTCTTTAGGTTTATACTTTAAAGTAATTGGAGTCTCTGACTGCTAGACATGCCTCTACGATGCACTCAAAGACATTCTGCCCAGATGACAGACTTTGAGAGGAGGTGCATCATTGGACTGAGAGAAGCAGGATTTGCCCACCACACACCTAGGCCGTTCTGACCTAGCTGTTAGGTGGTATTGGGAGCAGTGGTTCAGTGAGGGCACATACACCCAGCAAACAGGCTCCGGACGGCCCAGAAAGGCCACCAGTAGAGTGGATCAGTTGATCCACTGACAAGCACAAGCAGCTCAATTTTGTTGTCCACCATCCACAGACAGGATGCACCTTCACTACAAGTCCCTGTCTCTGCCCGGACCATTTCCAAGTGTTTAGCAGAATGAAATTTGTTGTCACGACACCCCTTACGTATCCTGCCATTGATAACCAGCCACTGTCACCTTTGTTTGCAGTATCATCTTTAGTGACAAATCCAGGTTCTGTTTGGGATCTCACAATGGTTGGGCTCGAGTATGGAAGCCTTGTGGTGAGCGTTCCTGGAGCGACACATTGCCCAAACTGCTGGTGTGATGATCTGGGAAGTGATATGAGGGACACTAACAGGACATCCTGCAGCCACGTGTTGCCTCTCAGGCAGGGCTTCCATCTGGCATTTTTCAGCCGGATAATGCTCACCCAAGCACAGCAAGACCAGATTGCAAGACTTCCATGGCCTGCCAAATTTATAGATCATTTATGGGACTCTTGTGGCAAGACCTAGTGTCTAACTACATGACGAGTTTAGCCGCAATCCGTAATTTCTTTCTGGGTGCTTTATTTTTTTTTGTTGATGAGTGTACTTCATTGAGTCACCACTTGGTTTAGTTACAGGCGGTTTAATAACCCACGATTCTCCAACCAGCTGTGATACTGAGGTATTTATACAGTTCTCTTACAGATAATGTACAGTTCTCAACATGCAGTCTTTTTTCCCCTCACAAGTGCAACATCTAGCTACACCTCAGGCTTTAATAAATCTTGTGATGTAACTTTGAGGTGGTATGACCTCAATTGCTCATAAAGGCGATCATCATCTTCAATAAGTGCTCTATATGGGTGGGACTTGGGCAACTCACACACAGGAGCTATTTAAACTAGCCAATTCACCCACTAGCATGTTTTCACAGAAATAGAGAGCAAATCAAACATCACACCATGTTGGGAAGCAAGAAGCAGGACTGTGGTTACAATGCTAGATTGCAGACCAGAAGTTCCACTGTTTGATCCTTGAGAAAGGCCCTTAACCCACAACTTCTTTCTTAAGGCTGGATCCAATGCAAGTCTCTCTGGATAAGGGTGTCTGCTAAATGCCTAAATGTAACTACAAGATCTGAACGCTGGGCAAGGATCCTGGCACTATGCAACACCAACCCTACTTCATTATTTCCATCAAGAAGAGCCTACAGTACGATCCACACTTCCACTGTTCCTTATTAAAAGAGTATTTAGCTCTAAAATAAAACACTCCAAACACAGTGGAATCCAATGCATGGAATGGAATTTCAAGCAGGTCTGAACAACAAAATCACATGATCTCAGTCAGCTTCAGACATTCCTACAAAAGCTCTGGAGCTTTCCAACAAGACCCAAAAAGGCCTGAAATCCCAAAGCCCCTGAAAGTTACGTTGGTTGTATTTTTAGCCGATCCTTTTGTGCTGCTTTTTTTCTGGAAAAACATCTGGCAAGACTGCACTACACCATATTGGAGCAGGCTAAACGAAGAGGTCATGGTCCTATCCTGCAACTGCACACTTGAGGAACATCACTTATTCAGTACACTGCCTGACAGGCTTGGGTTTGCCCATTTGGCCGGGTTGATGGTAGGTTTGCGAAACACTGCTAAACTATTAAGATGTGTGAGGAGACGGACCTCAGCCTTAAGTCATCACCTCGTATGAGCTTATAATTTGCAAGTGTTGACAAGAAATCTAGACTGATTGCAGCCAACTGGACAAAATCAACATCGCTGAGCCATGCCACACCATAGCTAGACTTCACATCATGCTACATAAAGTCACAATGCTGTGTTTTGCTAAGTAATCTGCAACAAAAAGTCATATTATAAACTGGACGTAATACAATACATTTAACACTATCAGTTACCCATTAGTGCGAAGAACAACTGAGCTACACAGCAATGACACCTGAACACCTAATGTCTCTAGCACTGCTGAATACAGATTACAGATCAGTAGTTCATATACATGAAGGGACCATGCAAATAAACAGATTTCCTTTTCTGGCTGAAAGGCAAATAGCTCCATGGTTTACCTCTGTGTGTGTGTGTGTGTGTGTGTGTGTGTGTGTGTGTGTGTACAGTAGTCTTTCTAACCTACTTTTTAAGTACAGTGGTACCTTGGTTCTCATACCAAGCATGTTTTTCCAATAAGGAATAATGTAAATTGAATGAATCCGTTCCAAACCCCCCAGAAAATCCACACTGGATAAGACATTATATGCATTAATGGAGTTGTATTGTGCACTGAGTCACGATGGAGATACACATTCTGACACATCCATAGTAAGTTAAATATAACATGATCTGAGGAGTTTAATATAGTCTACACTGTATAATAGCGGAGCCCGACCTTGTTGATTAAAACACTTACATTAACCTACAGTTGGCCAAAATCATTAGCACAAAGCTTATTATATAATAAAGTGTTGAAAAATCTCATTTAATTTAGTGAGTAATGAATTGAAAGCAAAACACTTACTCTATCGATGAACTCCGGACGCTAGCATAGCTGCTAAGCTAACTGCAGACTGTGTTGGATTCGGTACCTGTTTTCCTTTCAGTTGGCTCTTATAAACCAAGCTTTTTAGGACACATGGAGACTTATTTGCACTAAGAATACAGTACTGTAGATGTAAAAATAAAATCACTATAAACACAGTGGAAATCTGAGCAAGAGCTATTGTGAATCACTGAATGACTGTGTACTGAATCGTGAATCGGTAAGTTATTGTTTAAAACACCTACATTAATCTAAAGTTGGCCAAATCATTAACAAAAAAATCTTATTTTCTAATAAAGTCTAGAAAGATATCATGTAATTTAGTGAGTAATGGATTGATTTGACAAGTGAAAGCAAAACACTTACTCTATTGATGAACTCTGGGTGTTAGCACAGCTACTAAGCTAACTGCAGCCTCAAAGTGCTTTTGAGCATTCAGTTCCTGTTTTGCTTTCGGTTGGCTCTTATAATTAACGCTTTTAGGACCCATGGAGACTTATTTGCACTAAGAATACAGTACTTTAGATGTACAAACAAAGAAAAACACGATACAAATAGCGGAGGTCTTTGAGCAACCGCTGTTGTGAATCTGAAACACTGACACAGTGAATCGTGAATCGAGTCACACGACTCAACTCATACAAGTTGAAGCAAGTGCGCCGAGTAACGAGCAAACTACGAGAAGCGAGACAATTTTTCTAGTCAAAATTTCTTCTGGTCAAGAACTGAGACACCGCTATATTCTATTAGACTGCCAAAAGGACTATGCAGTCCTCCTAAACTCTACTCCAAGTGTATTATGTCCACCTGTCTTCTACTTACAGTTAGTAGCCATTTCATCAAGTCCACCTGCTTCCTAGTATACTGATTACGCAATACATTTAACCTCATTTGCCAGTGTATTAGGTCCTTCTACGTACTTTCTAAGTATACTGTTAGACAACAAATCAGACTACGCAGTCAACATAAATAGCTTTCTAGGTATCCCAGGGGACTACTAATGAAATGGGTAGTCATTGTAAACTACTTTCTGGGACTGTGGTGGCCTAGTGGTTAAGGTACTGGACTATGAACCAGAAGGTCCAGGGTTCAAATCCCACCTCAGCCAAAGCTGCCACTGTTGGGTCCTTGAGCAAGGCCCTTAACCCACAATTGCTTGGATTGTAAGACTGTACCAATTGTAAGTCGCTCTGGATAAGGGCGTCTGCTAAATGCTGTAAATGTAAATGTAAATGTTCTATGCATGCTATGCGGGTAGTAAATCAAAATAATCAGCCGGCCGATTAATGCCAATTTGCTCATGAGGCCGATATTCAGAAACAGTGGACAACATGACCACTTTATGAGGTACTACGTCCTAAGCTATGCAATCCATGTAAACTCAGCTGTGATTTTTTTCCATTGACTTTACATACTTTGAAACTACAACACTTTGTAGGTATACTCTACTATATAGACTACCAGATTGTCAATGAAGTCCACGTCGACTTCAGTTCATAGGGTTGAAATACCTTACTTTTATTGCTCATGTTCTCAGACACACCCACTTTCTAGGTACACCTGCAGACTGTTAAATTGACTTTACAGTTCATATAAACTACTTTCTAGATATACCACCAACGGACTCCATAGTCCACTTAGAACTGCTTTCTACATATATAGGTGGGCTTCCAAAAACTTCAGCCATCCAGAAAAGAGACTTCAGTTAAAAATAGACTTCAGTAGTCCATATCAGCCATGTTGTAGATATACTAATGGACTACTAAACAATCTACATAGCCCTTGCAACAAACTTCCGCAGTGGACTATGCGGTCCTGCTAACTCAGCTGCCAGTTTATTAGGCCTGGCTGCCATCTACGTACAGTTATGAGCCATTTTATTAGATACACATGCCTTCTAAGTATGCTATTAAACTACTAAATGACCTTTGTAGTCCATGTAAAGTATGTACTATGTATACTGCTTAACTACTAGATGAACCATGTAATGCATTTAAATTGCCAGTTTATTAGGTTGTTCCGCTTGCTAGCCTTTTTATGAAGTCCTTACTTCTGGACTACTAAACAGACTGTGTAGTTCCACATAAACTACCTTTTAGGTACAGCTACTTCCCAGGTAAAACACTGGTCTAGTAAATTGACTACAAAATCAAGGTAAAACTCAGCTTCTAATGTATTTAGGTATTGGAGCACCCATACATTACGCCTACAGAAGCTTTCATTACATCCCATTCTAAATCAATGGGCACTGATATGCAGCTACAAGAGCTTCCACTCTTCTGTGAAGGCTTTCAACAAGATTTTGACTGTCTGTGGGAATTCTGCCCATTCATCCAGAAGAGCGTTTGTGAGGTCAGATGTTGGACAAGTGAGCCTGGCTTGCAATCTCCATTCTAGTTCATCCAAAAGGTGATCGATGGGCCTGAGGTGCAGACCAGCAAAGATCTTCCACGTCAAACTCACCCAACCATGCCTTTATGCACTGGGGCACAATCATGCTGGAACAGAAAATTCCCCAAACTGTTCCCACAAAGTTGGAAGCAGACATTTGTCCAAAATGGCTTGGTATGAAGAAGCATTAAGATTTCCCTTCACTGGAACTAAAAGACCTAGGCCCTGAAAAACGACCCAATATCATTATCCCTTCTCCACCAAACTTTAAAGTTGACACAATGCAGTCAGGTAAATAACATTTTACTAACATTTGCCAAAGCCAGACATCACACTACCAGATAGAGAAGCGCGATTCATCACTCCACAGAACATGTTTCCAGTGCTCCAGAGTCCAGTGACAATATGCTTTACACCAATCCAGCCAACATTTGGCAATGAAAGGCTTGCATGCAGCTTTTTGGCCACGGAAACCCATGCTTTGAAGCTCCCAGTCCAGTGTTTGATGTGAACGGTTTAAATCTGTATTGAAATCGTTATTATGAGGGGTGTCCCAATACTTTTGTCCATATCGTGTAGATTATGTAGCCAATGCTTTCAAACCAGTAAAAGTTCAACATTTTGAAAGTTTGGGATTGTTTAAGTATTCCACATAAACTACGTTGTACATATACTCATGGATTACTAAACAATTTTCTAAGTACATTATTGGACTACCAAATAAACTATGCCGTCCACCTAAACTCTTCTGCAAGTGTACTATGCCCACCTGTCCTCAGTTTTAGGCTTTTCATGAGGTACACCTGCTTTTACACATACAAATACACTACTATGAACTTTGTAGTGCATGCACAATACGTCCCAGGTGCACTACTGGACTACTAGATTGACAACACAGTCCATTTAATCTCATTTGCCAGCATATTAAGTCCTTCTGCATCATTTCTAAGCATACTGCTGGACTACGGAATGGACAAAACAGTGCACATAAAATCTACCAACCTTAGGTCTACAGCCTTTTGGTGTTTTAGAAGGTTCATCCAACATACTGGTGCACTTCCCTATACAAATACTGACTGATGCTCACCTGTTGTTATGTAAAACAACAGACTGTACATGGAGGTTGTTACTGATAGAAGACATATTAGGTGTGTCTAACAGAAAGGCTAATAAGTGTGGATAGATGATAGATAGTAAACAGGGAGTGGAGGACACCATGGACTACACAATAACACTCTGTAGTGCACTCTGTGGTGCAAACTAATTCGTTTTAAATGCAAGCTTAAATGACCTTGACAGTAAAACCATCTTGTTAGCAAAATACAGCCCATATGACATGTGAGCCCCCCCTCAGCGTTGGGTAAATACCTTGGAACACCTTGGGAATGTTTTATAAACACTGACTGCAACTCCTTTTGAGTCTGAAAATCAGTAAAATAGCCATAAAAACACGCTGGAACTTACGTTTAGTGGCGTTCATCAGGTTTTTCCCATCCTTATAGAGTTCTTTAATAAACCGGTTGGTTTTATCCAGCTCTGCTTCATGCGCTTTAATTTTATCCCTGAAACCTGGACTGTCCAGGTAACACTCACTGAACTCCAACGGGTGCAAACCCATTGTATCGCCTTTTATCAGCCCGGTTTTAGTCCCTTTTCCCACGAAACTTGCAATCAAGCTCGTTGGCAATAAAAAAAAACGATAATAAAAAGCTACATGAGTTTTTTTACACTAAGGCGCACGCCTATTTGTTCACCCCGAGCTATTTCTAGATCACGTCCCGACCACAGTCTCTTGAAGCACCCTAATAAATGAAGTCCAGAGTTTCCTCAAGCGCTACTTCATAAAAAGCTGCGGCTGAGCTTCCACGTTGAACCATTCAGCATTAAGCCAACTGAGCATAAATAGATAAATAATAAAAAAGTAGTGTATCAAGTTGGAGTTCCACGTCGCACACACACACGCACTCGGTGACAGAGCTGCAGTCCCTCCTACGGCATGCTGGATTTTGGGCTCGGCCAGAGAGCACTATGACGTCATGCCCACTCTCCCAAGCTGTAAGTCCACGAACCCAAAATTCAATTCTACAAATCACGGAGTCGATTCCGATTAGGAGCGTCGACAAATATTGCAATTGATTCAAAGAGTCGATTCACAAGCCTAACCGATTCCCCAAACTTCGGAGTCGATTTAGGGGCATTGAATACTGAGAAGATGATTCCGAGAGTCGATTCACATAAATGATATCCAGCAGCAGGTCAGCAAACCCACGGCTGTTGGATTCGACAAGTTAGCGTCGATTCTGATTCAAATTCGACCATCGAGCTTTGAGAGTCGAAAAAATGATTCAAAAAGTAAATACATACGAGTGTGACTTTTCAAATCCAAATATTCGGGTCGAATGAACAAATCCGATTTCAATCTTTGAGAATAAACGAAGTTGCCTATAATTCAGGCATCGGTTTACAAGTACCAACAAACCCAAAGCTGTTCGATTCCACAGTCTGGAATCGACTCTAAATGAAGTTCTATTACTCTGCCTTAAGATCCGACCAAGCTGATTCGGAGAGTCAAGTCACAAGTGACAGTTATAGAGCTGTTCCAGCTGCAAACTTTAAGATTATGGAGTCGACTCAAACTGCAAGCTGCAGCCTCTTAAACCGATTCCGGATCCTAAAGTCAGAAAGTGGGTTCACACAACTGCTATCAACAAATCCTGCGTACAGCTGTTCGATTCCAACTATTCTGGAGTCGACTCTGAGTCAATTTATAGTAGATTGTTTCTTTAATTATGGGCTCTTTTTTTTACTATCTTCAGCTTTTGAAAAATATAATTAGTAATAATAATTAATAATAATTATGGAAATGTAATATTTACCCTTATTCTTAAGACTTTATGACGACCACATCTGAGCTTATAGAGTTTAAATATTTTATTATTTGATGACATGTTGTGATAATGACAATTTTCGCTTTTTCAGGAAAAAAGATGCTAGATCAAGGGTTTTCTAACAGTAGTCACCAGTTAGGATAAGATGCACTTTAAACAAATATAAATAATGCGAACATTATTTCTTATTATACTCAGTCATGCCTGTGTGATACCTGACCTGGCCGGAAGGTACCATCAGGACTCAAATTAACAACTTTATTTTTGTGTTTTTTTAATATTAGATTTAGATAGTAAAATGTATTATTGTAATGCATACCATATTAACGTATGTTAATGCCTATAAATATATTTCATTCTCCACTGTAAGTCACTTCTTTTTCTACTAAAGTACACATTGTAGCACCTCTAATAATTCAACAATTCAGCGGAAAAAAATAATACATTTTGTAGATTCGTATTCCATATTGTGCGAGCCCGTTGTGCACTTTTATTTTGAAAGAGCAGGCGGAATATTTTCAGCTCCACACTCTACTGAGAATCTGTCCAAATTCACGCCGTATTTACTATTTAGTGCACTAGCAAGGGAGGTTTCCTAGGCTATAAATCATGTTGTATTGCTCTCATCTGACTCACTCTGTACTAGCATGTTTACATCATTATTTATATGTTTGAACAAAATACTATAGCAAATGACGATAACGAAATATATCCAGAGTAGTGAACAGAGAGTAGGGATTAGAACACGATTTGGGACACCACCGGTGCGGCTGTTTCCTGCATTCATAGGCGGACAGTCAGCGCTGCAGCATTGGGGCATGGATTCAGGTTGATCAGTGGATATGGTTTATATTTGTGTTTTTGTTTATCAAAATAACTCAGGCAGATTTACATAGAGTTTAAAGCATAAATAAGGCTGCTAAAGACCAGAGCAGGGTGAGTTACGTTCTGTGTTTACATTGTCCTTTTTATTACTTTGATGAATGACTGCAGCCTGCATGCCCTAAATATGGAGTTCATTGTTTAAAACACACAAAAACACGATCTAAGGTTTGAACAAATGTTATATTTAGCCTAACCTTCAGCAGGTGGTTGTGTTTGCTTAATTTACTGAAGTGGCCACGATTAAAATGCACTTTAATGGTGCAATATTATGCATATGCGGCAGGATGGTGGCTTGGTGGGTAGAGGTGGGCGATACCGGGAATTTTGGTATCGATCCGATACCAAGTAAATGCAGGGCCACTATCGCCGATATCGATACCGATACTTTTTAATATGTAATCCAAAGGATCTAAAAGACCTAGGATAGAATTGTACGTGACAACAAAATACTTTTATCACAATCAACATTTTTGTTTAGAAACAATTGAACAGTAACAAAAAGTTTGCCTTAACATTAGGAAAATAAATCTTTTTTTGAGGTAGAAAAGGAGAAACCACAATACAAAAGTAAAATAAAAATTATCCCCTCACTAGACATCTTTTCTAGTTACATTAGTACATTACATTAGTATCTTCTTTACTGCATTTTATATTAATCTCTATATTATTCATTTATTTTGATAACATAAAATTAATTCGCAAGTCCTGACATTGGCTTTATAGTGTCACCACACAATCATTGTGGTTTCCAATATAGCCATTATTATGAAGCCCTACACAGAGCTGTTTCTTTCCTTAACATCCACAGAAACACAGATTTGTAGTCAAGCTGGTTTTGTTTCATGTCATAATTTAGCATTTAGATTGGTCAGGTGCTGTAAAATGAACCATTCATCAGCTTAACTTGTGAATCCATTACCCCCAGGTTGTGCGGTAGCTCCGAGATGCCAAACAAAAGCAACGCAACGGGCGCGAGACCCAAGAGGACCAGGCACCGAAGACGAGGGCCCAGACAGGATCCCGCAAGGAATGAACTGGTCTCCAGTTCTCTGCAGAGCGCCCAGCAGTGCTTGCTCGATCAGGACTATGGCACTGCTTTTGTTCACTACCTCCTGGCTCTGAACCTGGCTCCGGTGCTAAAAGATGAGACAAAAGTAAGACTCGTATGAACACAAAACATTCGTTTCTTTTATTCCAAAAGTATTGGGACAGTCGTCATCATGAATGAATTCAGGTCTTTCATTCAGTCCCATTGCCACAGGTGTATCAAATCAAGCATGTAGCCACACAGTCTGCCTCTATAAACATTTTTGAGAGAATGGGATGCTTTAAAAGAGCTCACTGAATTCAAGCATGGTATGTAATAGGATGTAATTGTGACAAGTCGGTTTGTGAAATTCCTTCCCTCTTAGATATTTCACGGCCAACTGTGAGTGGTGTTATTGAAAAGTGGAAGCGTTTAGGAACCAAATCAGGTCAGCCATGAAGCGGCAGACCAAGTGAAGTGACAGGGCCTAATTCATGAACGGGGAGCAGAAGGAATTTGCGGGTAAATCGTTCGTAAAAAACACTTTTTCCATAAATGGCTGCATTCCTGAAAATGTCCGTAGTCCCAAAATGTTAGTAAGTATGAACATAACTTCTACATGGTCTTAAGTGTCCGTAACGTCCGAACGACATCAGAAATGTCCTCAGACATGACTCAACTTGAATAAAGTACATAATAATACTTAAAAAATAAAAGTTATTGTAGAATAGAATCAAGTTAGAATAAATGATATATTATGAGCTTTATTAAACATATAAGATCTGATATACAGTGGGGCAAAAAAGTATTTAGTCAGCCACTGATTGTGTAAGTCCTCCTACTTAGAAAGATGAGAGAGGTCTGGAATTTTCATCATAAGGAAAATAAGTATTTGGTCAATAACAAAAGTTCAACTCAGTACTTTGTAACATAACCTTTGTTGGCAATGACAGAGGTCAAACGTTTCCTGTAAGTCTTCACCAGGTTGGCACACACTGTAGCTGGTATTTTGGCCCATTCCACCATGCAGATCTCCTCTAGAGCAGTGATGTTTTGGGGCAACACGGACTTGCAACTTCTTCCACAAATTTTCTATGGGGCTGAGGTCTGGAGACTGGCTAGGCCACTCCAGGATCTTGGAATTCTTTTTATGGAGCCACTCCTTCGTTGCCCGAGCGGTTTGTTTGGGATCATTGTCATGCTGGAAGACCCAGCCATGTTCCATCTTCAATGCTCTCACTGATGGAAGGAGGTTTTGGATTAAATTCTCCCAATCCTCTTCTGGATCATCCATATGCTCTCTGGCAAACTTCAGACGGGCCTGGACAATGTACTGGCCTAAGCAGGGGGACACGCCTGGCACTGCAGAATCTGAGTCCCTCTCGGCGTAGTGTTACTGATGGTAGCCTTTGTTACTTTGGTCCCAGCTCTCTGCAGGTCATTCATCACGTCCCTCCGTGTAGTTCTGAGATTTTTGCTCACCGTTCTCATGATCAATTTGACCCCACAGGATGAGATCTTGTGTGGAGCCCCCCAGATCGAGGGAGATTTATCAATGGTCTTGTATGTCTTACAATTGCTCCCACAGTTGATTTATTCACACCAACCTGCTTGCCTATTGTAGATTCACTCTTCCCAGCCTGGTGCAGGTCTACAATTTTACTTCCTGGTGTCCTTCAACAAGCTCTCATGGTTGAGTTTTGGACTCTGACTGTTTGAGGGCTGTGGACAGGTGTCTTTTATACAGATAACGAGGTCAAACAGGTGCCATTAATACAGGTAACGAGTGGAGGACAGAAGAGCTTCTTAAAGAAGAAGTTACAGGTCTGTGAGAGCCAGAAATTTTGCTTGTTTGTGGGTGACCAAATACTTATTTTCCACCAGGATTAACAATTAAATTCTTTAAAAATTCTACAATGTGATTTCCTGGACTCATAGTTGAAGTGTACCTATGATGAAAAAAAAGTCGGAGAACTTGCACAATCAGTGGCTGACTAAATACTTATTTGCCCCACTGTATGTGCATGCTCTATAGGTATTTATTTATAATTACAGTATAAAATGGAGTTATGTTACCCTAATAAGTTAAAACATGTTGGTCATTCATTTTAGTTTAGTCACCGTCTCGTTTTCATTAGAAAAAAAGGGTTGTTGACGAAAACTGACGAAAATCATTCCTCAACGAAAATAACACTGACAGGCAGGAGACGCAGAACCCCAGTTTATTGCAGTGTCCAGCAGAAGTTGTTTGAGCACTGGATTATCGTTCCTCCTACCTCTCCCCTCAGTGTGTCCTCCCCTCCCTCAGACATGGGCCATTAGGGTGCCAGGAATAAGTGAACATGTTATTTGTTTTGCAGGATTCCTTTAGGTTCACCCTCTTCAAGTGGGCTGATGAGCTAGACTCTGTAGGACGTATCGAGGAACTCTTTGACAGCTATGAGCAAGCTCTGGAGCTGTTTCCCGTCGACGAGGTGATTATCAACAGCATGGGCGAGCATCTGTTCAGGTACGGTGTACTCCTCTCTGCCGGACAGAGAGGCCGCGTCCCACACTCTTTCTGTAGTCTATTTCAGAGCGCTGTTGTGATATAACGGTTCTCGTGTTTTAGGATGGGTTTCAGGGACGATGCTGCAGCACACTTCTACAAAGCCCTCAAGCTGAGGCCAGATTTTCCAGAGGCAAAGGAGAACTTCTACAGAGTGGCCAACTGGCTGGTGGAGCGCTGGCATTTCCTGATGCTCAACGACCACAGAAGGAATCGTAAATACCAGCTTGCCATTCAGCGGGCGGTACAGGAGGGCTGCAGCACAGTTCTGGATATTGGAACAGGCACGGGTATTCTGGGGTAAGAAATGGACTACTGGACCAAAGGACCTACAATTAAGTAGCTGTAATTGATTACTGATTGATAATGCGGGCTATAAAGTCAGTGAAGTGCCGTGAAACCAAAAGGATACATAAGTGTGGTATCACCAATTTGCTTTGGAGCAAAGGAGACGATCCTTCTTGCCGGAATATTAACAGCTGCTCCTCTGCTTTCAGCAATAACATAAGGTACACTGTATAGTTTGTGGACACCCCTTCTAATTAGTGAGCCCAGTGACTCTCAGTCTGACACATTTATAGGTTTCCACTTCCAGCAAGTCAGTTAAAGTCCTTAAACACAGAGAATTGGTTTGCCAACTTTGATTGAGAACTTGCTTGGCTTGCACAGAACTCGGACGCCTTAAATGGACTGGAATGCTAAAAGTGAGCCAGGGCTTATTGTCGAACATCAGAAGCCGACCTCATAGTCATGTTCCAAAAATAGTTGGAAAGACCCTGCGGATCCACTAGCAGAGGTGGGAGTTAAAGAGCGGAGGTCCAGACGACTGATCCGTGTTAAGGGATCCGTGTTAAGATTCCTAAATACTTTTTTGCCCCACTGTATGTACTTCATGTATATACTGTTCATACAGTGGTGCTTGAAAGTTTGTGAACCCTTTAGAATTTTCTATATTGCTGCATAAAACCATCAGATTTTCACACAAGTCCTAAACGTAGATAGAGAGAACCCACATTTTAGCAGAAATATACAAAATTGTAAACGGTTCACAAACTTTCAAGCACCACTGTATGTTTTGTTTTTTTTTTGGTTTAGGATGTGTGCAAAGAAGGCCGGGGCGACCAAGGTCTACGCCTGTGAACTGTCAAAGACGATGTATGAGCTGGCGTGTGAGGTTCTCTCAGCCAACGGCATGGCCAACAGCATCAAGATCCTACACAGGAAGTCACTGGAGATGAAAATTCCCAAAGATATTCCCAAAAGGTGATTAAGTTGCACTTGAATTTTTTGCATGAATTCTCAGTGTGGTTATGTAAGCAATTGACCCTGCTGAGGGAGTGTGCAGTTGCAAATAACATCACGGCTGTGATTGGGTTGCAGTGCCATAGACCATCACAGCCGTTGTTCTTCGCGAAATGTTCGATTGAAAGAAAGAAGTCAGAGAAGTTCTGAATTTCATACTGAATATGCTGTAATGTGACAATACTGTAAGACAGAACTTTTCTCAGCCAATCAGATGGTAAGGTCAGAACTAACTGTTGTAAGAATTCAAATCTGCACCCTTTGAACGGGTCATTTGACCAGGGTTGCCCACATTTGACATCAGAACGCATAAAGCACACTTTTAAATCCGAACCCTGTCAGGATTTGGCTTCATATCCCATAACTCCTCTCATTTCCCCTATTTATGGCAGGGTGTCTCTGGTTGTGACTGAAACTGTGGACGCTGGACTGCTTGGGGAGGGAATCATTGAGAGTTTGATTCACGCCTGGAAGCACCTGCTCTTACCACCACCTGTAAGTCAAGCCAAATGTATTTATATAGCGATTTTTTAGTCTCGAAGCAGCTTTACAGAATCTAGGCCCAGAGCTCCAAATGAGCAAGCCTGAGGTGACATTGGAAAGGAAAACCATTGACAATAGCAGATTGGAAGATTGTAAAAACCTTGCCTGGTGTCTCGGTTTTTGCTGTGACACTCAGATGGTTAGGTCAGAATGTGGTAGTGATGGCGTAAGTGGGGCTTTTGAGAGATCGAAGCAAATGACACACATGATTCGGGAAAAGATTCGAGCTTGTTAAACGTTCGGTTCATCGCACCACAGTGACACCTAGTGTCCAATCAGTGGTCTAACAGTAACATCGGTCTCTGCTTGTTTGTTTTGAACAAGCTCAAAATGATCCCAAACAGCAGACCTCGGTCTTTTTCGAGATGCTTTCATTGCATAAATGATATAATTTGCAAAATAATAAGAGAATAGTCAAAAATGTTACTTTTTCGCCACAGTAAATAGCTGCGTTGCTTCAAAACTCTTTTGTTTGTGAGCGCGTGGCAATGATGTAATCACAGTTCTAGGATCAGAGATTAGATTTTCCGACACTCATTTAGAAGCATTCTGGGTAAATTTTGAACTCATTATGAACTCAGATCAGCTGCTTGCACTTCCTTATGCGCGTATACCGAACCGTTTCGAAACAGTGTGACGTAATGAAACCTTTTTAGGGACAGTCATGTGACTTTTTCGTTTTGATATGGGGGGAAGCTTGTGGAAAGTGTGTGACCTTTTTTTGGCCAGGCAGTCTATATTAGAGGCATTTCATGAAGTAATTTACAAATAATTTGTCTCTCACCTCCTAACAGAACTCTGACGCTCCACTATCCAGTCCTGCCCAAACAGGCAGAGTCATACCCGCCGGGGCTACCGTGTTCGCAATGGCTGTGGAGTGCCCCAAGATCCGCAGACACCACAGGTAAGAGGTAAATATGTACAGTATTTAGTCAGCCACTGATTGTGCAAGTTCTCCGACTTAGAAAGATGAGAGAGGTCTGTAATTTTCATCATAGGTACACTTCAACTATGAGAGACAAAATGAGGGATAAAAATCCAGGAAATCACATTGTAGGATTTTTAAAGAATTTAATTGTAAATTATGGTGGAAAATAAGTATTTGGTCACCCACAAAACAAGCAAGATTTCTGGCTCTCACAGACCTGTAACTTCTTCTTTAAGAAGCTCTTCTGTCCTCCACTCGTTACCTGTATTAATGGCACCTGTTTGGACCTCGTTATCTGTATAAAAGACACACTGTCCACAGCCTCACACAGTCAGACTCCAAACTCAACCATGGCCAAGACCAAAGAGCTGTTGAAGGGACACCAGGAAGAAAAAAAAATTGTAGACCTGCAGCAGGCTGGGAAGAGTGCATCTACACATAGGCAAGCAGGTTGGTGTGAATAAATCAAACTATGGGGAGAAATTGTAAGACATACGTGCCCCCCTGCTTAAGCCAGTACATGTCTGAAGTTTGCCAGAGAGCATATGGATGATCCAGAAGAAGATTGGGAGAATATCATGTGGTCAGAGGGGACAGGACGACTGATCCGTGTTAAGGGAAGAATGAACGGGGCCATGTATCGTGAGATTTTAAGCCCAAAAACCTTCTTCCATCAGTGAGAGCATTGAAGATGGAACATGGCTGGGTCTTCCAGCATGACAATGATCCCAAACACACCGCCCCGGGCAACGAAGGAGTGGCTCCGTAAAAAGCATTTCAAGGTCCTGGAGTGGCCTAGCCAGTCTCCAGACCTTTCAACCCCATAGAAATTTTGTGGGAGGGAGTTGAGAGTCTGTGTTGCCCCAAAACATCACTGCTCTAGAGGAGATCTGCATGGAGGAATGGGCCAAAATACCAGCTACAGTGTGTGCCAACCTGGTGAAGACTTACAGGAAACGTTTGACCTCTGTCATTGCCAACAAAGGTTATGTTACAAAGTATTGAGTTGAACTTTTGTTATTGACCAAATACTTATTTTCCACCATCATTTACAATTAAATACTTTAAAAATACTACAGTGTGATTTCCTGGATTTTTTTGGATGAAAATCACAGACCTCTCTCATCTTTCTAAGTAGGAGAACTTGCACAATCAGTGACTGACTAAATACTTTTTTGCCCCACTGTAATTAAGTACGCATATGTACTAACTATCTCACTAATACGTACCTGACAGCACATATGAATTCTCCAGCAGTGATTCTTTAGAATTTCTCGTACAGGTTCTGCAGTTGACCTGACCATCGCTACTCTTATATCACTGCTCAACTCTGCCCTGTCTGTGATTGCAGGTTGTGCACTCGTGCAGTTGGAGGTTTGGATCTGACCGCGGCTGGTGAAATCCACAGTCCTGTTCAGTGTGTAGTGGATCCAGATGAGTCAGCGGAACCGTACACTACAGAGAGGCTGAGCCGAGTGCCTGGAGGCTTCACCGCCCTGACAGAGGCGTTCAGAGTGATGCATATAGACTTCAACAACCCACAGGTACAAACAGTACTGATTAACAGATACAGCTGAAGAACTAAACAAGCTACTTTCTATGGGCGCTCCGAATATTGGGCAACCGAAACTATTTGGACGGAAATGGCAGAAAAAAGCACTTTTTAAGTGAAAAGATCGAATAATTTATACCAAACAATGTTTTGATGACACGATCAATCGCAACCAGGGTGGAGCGAGGTGCTCTTTGTAAATGCAGCAAACATGTTGGATGTGTGCCTTCTTTTTAAAGAAATGCTTTCTTTATACACTGGTGCTTGAATGTTTGTGTAACCTTTATAATTTCCATTGTTCTGTATAAATATGACCTAAAACATCATTGGATTCTTCACACAAGTCCTAAACGTAGATAAAGAGAACCCAGTTAAACAAACGAGACAAAAGTATTATACTTGGTCATTTATTTATTGAGGAAAATGATCCAATATTACATATTAGTGAGTGGCAAAAGTATGTGAGCCTTTGCTTTCATTATCTGCTGTGATTCCTGTTTGCAGCAGGACATGTAACTAAACATTTCTGTAACTGTTGATCAGTCTTGGAGGAATTGTAGCCTGGGATGTTGGTGGGTTTCTTCATAGCAGCTTCTTCCTCGACATTTCTGGTGGTCAAGGACTTTGTGACCATTCCAAAACATTAGTCGTCTTTAATCTTTTTTCAGTAGAAAGCCTTCTGATGATCAAGAATGTTGTTTTTGGAAAGCAGTGGCTTTCTCCTTGCAACCTTGCCATGAGCACCATTATCACAAGTGCTCTCCTGATGGGGGACTCATGAACATTAACAGCAGTCAATTTGAGAGGCATTTAGTTGCGTAGAAGTTACCCTGGGTTCCACACTTTGCTCTTGGAGTGATCTTTGGTGGTCGGCCGATAAACAATGGACTTCAGTTTGTCTGACTGTGGATTGGTGGGGGTCCAAACTTTTTAGCGATCATTCTGGATCCTTTTTCAGCCTGATGAGCATCAACAACTCTTCAGAGGTCCTCTAAAATCTTTGTTCATACCATGAAACACTTACAAATGTGTTTTAAAGATCAGACTCTGACAGATCTCTGTTCCTTAATTAATGTCCCTGATTGTCATCCCATAGATTGAAAACACCTGACTCTAATTTCACCTTCAAATGAACTGCTAATCCTAGAGGTTCACATACTTTTGCCACTCACTAATATGCCATATTGGATCATATTTTCAGTAAATACATAAGTGTGGTATATAACAAGTAGTATAAACATCTGATGGTTCACACATTTTTAAGCACCGCTGTATCTTGATCTTTGAATCTAAAATGGGAGCCCAATAGCTAACCACTGATGGGTCTTAGGACTATACCATCTGGAAGCCCTTACAAGAGCTACCCATTTCACTTCCATCCTTTGGGTCAAATCAAACAAATTCTTTAAGAGTGCTGTGTGCTGCAGGAGCTGGAAGGCCTGTGTTCAAGGGCAGCGACTGAGCTGCGAGTGCAGGTGATACAGGATGGACTGGTGGATGCTCTGGCCTTGTGGTTCCAGCTGCACTTGGACCAAGAGAACAGCATCTCTACGGGACCGGATGAGGACACGTGCTGGGAGCAGGCCATCTATCCCATCCCATTTAGTAGGATCACTTTTGGGGGCTTTTTATACATCCCTGTGAATCCGTATGTAGTGTGGAAGTTATGTAAATTATCTGGTGTTCTGTTGGTTACTTGGTTTGTAGCATTTATTTGAGGACACCATACTGAAATTGGGGGTCCCTAGGGTTCCTTCCGGACTGGATTGCATGCATGCTTAATTTGAACAACCCATATTCAGCCATGAAATACTTTGACTACGAATAATAATATTTTTTAATACAGGTATGGGCCACATATCTGTCTGCTTGTACTTCCTAGATACCATCTGATACATCTAGTTACCATCTGGATTTAACTAAGCAGAAAGTTAAATCTTTTTAAAAAAAAGAGCCTCACATCAGATCAGATAACTGCATTGGCGATTGTTTCCGCTGGCAACAAGTGTTTTAACGCTAACTGATGCAGTGAGTCTCATTTGTTAAAGAACAACACATCCTGTGGTCGTGGAAAAGATGTTCATCTGTTTCAGAAGGGTCAAATTGAGAGTGGTTCAGGGAGCATGAGCCATCATTTTCACACATGGATTGGCCACCACACAGTCCAGACCCCTTTGAGAATCTTTGGGATGTGCTGGAGGAGACTCTGGACAGAACTGCTTCTGCAATGTCACAGCATTTACAGCATTTAGCAGACTAGGTGGCAGAACGTATGTTGAGGTTCTCTTTAGGAGTGTCCAGGATGGACAGGATTAGGAATGAGATCATCAGAGGGACAGCACAGGTTGGAAAATTGGGAGACAAAATTCGAGAGGGAAGACTGAGATGGTTTGGACATGTGCAGAGGAGGGATAGTGGATATATTGGTAGGAGGATGTTGGAGATGGAGCGGCCAGGCAAGAGATGGGATGGGGAGGAAGACTGGGTGCACGAAGAGAGAAAATAGATTTGTGGGGTTTGTACAGGGTGGAGTATGGTCGAGGAAGTCAATGAAGGCAGGTTGATATTTGGTTGTGGTAAATGAAGATATGCAGGGAGTTGGGGTGAGAGTAGAGGACGTGGAGGACAGGGTGAGGTGGAAACGTTTAACTCGTGGCGACCCCTGATAAAGGGAGAAGCGGGAAGAAGAAGAAGCAGACTACAGCATTTTACAGTCTTACTATCCAAGCAGTTGTGGTTTAAGGGCCTTGCTCAAGGACTCAACAGTGGTAGCTTGGCAGAGGCAGGATTTGGACCCTGGACCTTCTGGTCCATAGTCCAGTACCTTAACTGCTAGGCCACCACAGTCCTATATACATGGACTTGACTGAGAACCACATTATTAAAATAAGTACAGGTATGCACTGTTTAACATCTATCCGATCAATGTATGTTGGCTTTAAGTACTGAGGGAGGTATTTAAAATCACCAGTCACAAAACCAGTCACAACATTTATTTCTGTCCAGAGTTGCATTGATTTTCCCCAAGATCTTGTATTGATGATTGGAGATTTGGACCACTGAGCAAAGTCTTCTCCAGGACATCCCAAAGATTCTTAGTCTGGCATTGGCAGGAGGCAGAGCTGGGCGGTGTACCGGTTCAATGGCCCGTAGGGTATGCATTTTTCATATACATTCATACCGGTGCACAGGCTCCTCTCTCTTTTAAGCTGTCTTTAAGACCTTGCAGATTGCACAATAAAATCTGTTTACATTCGGCAGCTGCTCCATGCATTCTGATTTGTGTAATTATGTGAGGCGAAGTAAACCTTACAGTAATTAAAGCCTTCATTATATTACTATATATAAAATACGGATTCGGGATTCAAGCTTGATGCTGGTCTCATATAACCCCCCCCCCCCGATTCTGTGCCCTTCAACCCCATGAACAGCACCGTGCTTTTACTAACTTTAATTCATAATTCAACGTTTCAGGCACTCGACAGTTTGTTCAAGATACACGTTTAAGGGATTGTTCGCTCACACGATGAGAAGGAAGCGTTATAGGCTTCGGCTGTTTTGAGTGCTAGTTAACTAGATAGGCTCCCTAAATAGGGCATTACTGATTGATGGACTACGGACACTACTAAGGGCTTTGTTATCCATTTTGAACACAACCATGTCTCCGGCATGGAAAGTTTGCAGCGTGCTGTTTGGATTACATACATGGCGAAAATAAGCCGGGAAGGATCAATTCCGAAAACGATCGGAATAACGAATTTAATAAGAAGTTTAAAACGGCATCACCCCGCTGAATATGCAGAGTTTGACAAAGCAAACAAAGTCAAAGAGGCTAAAGCTAACGAGGGGGAAGAGCCAGGCATAAACCGGCAGTCTCTGCTCTTTTTTTAATGGAGCATTCGGTTATATGGAGCATTATTTATATATATATATATATATATATCGCCCAGCCCTAGCATGGGAGTTGACGGACAGATTGCATCTCCACTCAGACCATTAGTGATGGGAATGCCGGCTCTTTTGGGTCGGCTCACTAAAAAGAGCCGGCTCTTTCGGCTCCCTAGTGGCTCTTTAGATTGTTTGTAGCTTAATTTATTTATTTCTCTCTCTCACACACAACCGGCTCCCTGTTGGCTCCCAAACGGCTCCCAATCAGGAACCGGCTCCCGTCGTTCATTTCAAAGAGCCGGCTCTTAGAGCCGGATCGGTCGCGACCGACACATCACTACAGACCATTATATTTACCCAGTAAAATAAAATGTACTTACTGTGATGTCCAGGGCACAGTTGCACCTGTGCCCTGCATTCTCCAGGGATAACACAGTGACCCTGACCAGGAAAAAGAGAGGTTAAAAATGTGAAAAAATACAGGAAAAGCCTCCTCACCAGGTCTTCACCTTCTCCCCTGATAGCTGACATCCTCTTTCCTCTACACCTTCCTCGACCGGTTCCTCATTTTAGTGTTTTGGTGTATATGACACATTCACCCTTGCCTGGGAATTTACTCTGTGTGTGTGTGTGTGTATATGTGTGTGTGTGAGAGAGAGAGAGAGAGAGAGAGAGAGAGAGAGAGAGAGAGAGAGAGAGAGAAGAGCTTTAGTGTGACCAGAAACAGACTCATAAGACCAGGCAACCAACATTTTTCCAGTCTTCTGTCATCCAATTTTGGTGAGCCCGTGTGAATTGTAGCCTCAGCAGCTTGTTCTTAGCTGACAGAACTGACACCCGGTATGGTTTTCTGCTCCTGTAACTACAGATTCATTTCCTTGGAAGATTTCCGATGTTTGTAATATATGACCGTCCGTTTCTGATCTTTCTGTCCAAGAATTATAAATGACAGCACACACAAACAACTGCTAAAGAAAGACAGCCGGAGCTGTTGGCTTGTACCGGGCTGTTCTCTCACTAGCTTTAGGTTTGTGGTGCAGACCACAAAATATAAATGACTGCAAACTTGTTCAAATTGTACTTTATTACAGCCTTGATAAGATCATTTTACCAGCTAGTGCAAGGGTACAAGTACGAGCAAAAACGCTGAATGGCAACTCGCCCCACTCAGGGTAGCAGTGTACCCCAACCAAGAGAGCAATTCATACCTACACACACAAAGCAGATCTCACAGATGCAGAAGAACTCAAAAATAAACATCTGCAACTGCCAAACACATGGAAAAGCAAGATTTTGTACTGCAATGACTCACTTTTATTTTTTGACTCCATAAGTTTATAGTGATGACTTTTGAATGGCATTTAGAAGTTATTTAGTAATTAAAGCATCCAGCACCAACATCCATGCCACATTCAAAATCACTCAAGTCACCATTGTTCTCCACTCTACTTTCCAGACTCCAGTGTGAAGTGTAGTGATGAACTGCTGGTGGAAGTCTCCAGCAAAGACACTTACCTCAGACTCTGCTGTACTGGACTAACCCGAAACGAGCAGACGTTTCCCAAAAGCGACTCTTCTGAAGTTCCATCGACGGCTGAGCTGGAGCTGTGCAGCGCTTTAGCTGGACACCAGACTCAGCAGGACTCCCCGCCGCGAGCCTTTGTGCTGGAGTGCTCTGAAATCGCTCTGCTCAACGACACCAGCTACCACGACTGCTTCCAGACAGCAATGACCAAACTCCTGACGTCCCTCACCACGGCCCAGAAGTCTCGAGGATCAGAAGTTAGGACCGAGTCCTCCTCCTCTGAGCCCATGTACGTATTGGACGTTTCGGAGGGGTTCTCGGTGCTCTCTCTAATCGCAGCCCGATTTGGGACGGTGAGGGCTTACAGCTTGGTGGAGAAGCAGCAGCACCAGGCACTCCTTCGACTAATGGCGCGGGAAAACGGAGTGCAGGAAGACGCGATAGAGTTCTGGCTGGGGGTCGTGGAGGATGACTCGGCTGTTCTGCAGGGACCCAACTCGGACAAGCTGTGGAGCGCTATCATGTTGGACTGCGTGGAGGTCTGTGGCCTGATCAGGCAGAAGCTTATGGAGAAGGCTCCCTTGGCAAGGTACGAACTAAGTTATTGTTTTAACTTACTACTCGGTGGGTAGCACCGTCACTTCACAGCAGTAAGGTCCCAGGTTCGATCCCTGAAGGAGCAACCTGGGTCCTCCCCATGTCTGTATGGGTTTACCCATTTACTGTATGGGTATTTTGTGTGTCAGTCGCTAAAATGGCCATTGATGTTGGCAGCGGAAAAAAAAAAGAAAAAATAACTTGACCAACAGCTTCTAGTTAGGAATTGCTACCGAACACTACTCGGTAGTAGATCTTGAGTGGAAATCTTGAGTTGATGTGCACCGTTGTGTTTCTAGAGGTCTCTTGCAAGAAGGGGGGCGCATTTTCCCAGAGCGCATCGTGATCCATGGCATGCTGGTGGAATCGGACATCCTGCTGCAAGAGAGCGCCGTGCAAGGCACAGAGCCCACGCTCGGTTTCAACATCGCGCCCTTCATCAACCAGTTCACTGTACGCCTCAGTAACATGCTCTTGCACAAAAAAGCTATAGAGGAATTGCATTTCAAAAAGTTTATGAAGCCTTTAGAATTTTCTAGTCTTTTGGCATAAGTAAGACGTGAAACATCGTCAGATTTTCTAAAAGTAGATCACGAGAACACGATTAAACAAAAATATTTGTTTGGTCATTTAATTATTGAGGAAAATGGTCCAGTATTAAAAATCTGGGAGTGGCAAAAGTATGTGAACCTCTAGGATTAGCAGTGAAATTAGTCAGGTGTTTTCAATCAATGGGATGACAATCAGGTGTGAGTGGACACCCTGTTTTATTTAAAGAACAGGGATCTGTCAGTCTTCTCTTCACAACACATGTTTGTGAAAGTGTATCATGGCAGGTTTCTAAGGAGTTGTTGATGCCCATCAGGCTGGAAAGTATTACAAAAGCATCTAAGGAGTTTCACTCCAATCCACAGTCAGACCGATTGTGTTCAACTTGGAGGAAATTCAAGACCATTGCTAAAATGCAAGTTGTTGTTCAAGTTGTTGTGAAGATAATTAAATGGCGAGGCGGGTGATAGTCAGTGAGGTCACAAAGGAGCTAACTTCTACACAACTAAAGGCCTCCCTCATGTTGGCTGATGTTAATGTTCATCAGGAGAACTGTGAACAACAATGGTGTGCATGGCAGGGTTGCAAGGTGCAAGTCACTGGTCTTCAAAAAAATTGCTGCCCGGCACATGGACAAGCCAGAAAGCTATTTGAAAGACCAACATAGGACTTTTTGTTTAAATGAGAAGGTCTGGAAAAAGAAAAAGGTTGCATTCCTGTACAGAAACTTATCCAATTTCCATCTATGAAACATGGTGGTGGTAGGTTCATGGTTTGGGCCTGTGTTGTTGATGTCATTGATGGGACGATGAATTGTAAAGATGAGCAAATTCTAAGAAAAAAAAATGTCAGGAAATCTGTCCTGAACTGATTCTCAAGAGAACATACTGAAGGTCATGACAAGACAACGACCATAAGCACACAATTCGTTCTACTAAAGAATGGCTACAGAATACAGGTAATATCTGTCACATGATCAAATCCTGACCTTAATCCAGTAGAAATGTTGTCGAGGCAGGTCATGGGAGGAAGCCCGCCAGATACTGAAAGGTTCACATACTTTTGCCACTCTTATACGTAATATTGGATAATTTTTCTAAATAAATAAATCAGGGTTCACAAACTTCTAAGTACCACTATATGTTCTCCTGTGTATTGTTTATTAAATCTGGTGTTTCTCTAGGTGCCTGTTCATGTCTTTTTGGACCTGTCCACGTTGGAGTGCAAACATCTCAGTGATCCAGCAGAGCTCTTCACTCTTGACCTCATGAACAGCAGTGCCAACTACCCCAGAAGAGACGTCCGGGTACGATTCAGTTTCCTTAATATATAAACATGACACACGCCATCGTTCATATACCAGCAAATATTCTTTACTTGGGGTCTAGAGAACAGCATCTCAATAGGATTCAGGTCATGACTTTGACTAGGTCAGTCCAAAATCCTCATTTTGTTTTTCTTCAGCCATTCAGAGGATCCTCCAGGATTTTTTGGTAGACAGCAGAATTCATGGTTCCATTTATCACAGCAAGTCTTCCAGGTCCTGAAGCAGCAAAACAGCCCCAGACCATCACACTACCACCACCATATTTTACTGTTGCTATAATGTTCTTTTTCTGAAATGCTGTGTTACTTTTACACCAGATGTAATGGGACACACACCTTCCAAAGAGTTCAGCTTTTGTCTCATCAGTCCACAGAATGTTTTCCCAAAAGTCTTATGGATTATCAAGATGTGTTCTAGAAAAACTGAGACGAGCTTTAATGTTCTTTTTGCTCAGCAGTGGTTTTCATCTTGGAACTCTGCCATGCAGGCCATTTTTGCCCAGTCGCTTTCTTATGGTGGAGGCATGAACACTAACCTTAACTGAGACAAGTGAGGCCTGCAGTTCTTTGGATGTTGTTGTGGGGTCTTTTGTCACCTCTTGGATGAGTCGTCGCTGTGCTCTTGGGGTAATTTTGGTTGTCCGGCCACTCCTGGGAAGGTTCACCACTGTTCCATGTCTTCACCATTTGTGGATAATGGCTCTCACTGTGGTTCGCTGGAGCCCCAAAGCTTTAGAAATGGCTTTATAACCCTTTCCAGACTGATAGATCTCAATTACTTTCTATCTCAACTGTTCCTGAATTTCTTTGGATCTTGGCATGATGTGTAGCTTTTAAGGATCTTCACTTTGTCAGGCAGGTCCTATTTAAGTGATGTCCTGATTGAGAACAGGTGTGGCAATAATCAGGCCTGGGTGTGGCTAGAGACAGTGAACTCAGGTGTGATAAACCATATTATGTTTTAACAAGGGCCATGTAGGTTTGGATTTTTTTCTCCCATAATAATAAACACCTTCCTTTAAAAACTGCATTGTGTTTACTTGTGTTGTCTTTGACTAATATTTAAACTGGTTTGATGTTCCGAAACACTTAAGTGTGACAAACAGGCAAAAAAATAGGAAATCAGGAAGGGGGCAAACACCTTCACACTACTGTATATTTAGTTTAACAGGTGTACCTAATAAAGTGGCCCACTAGTGTACATCTTGCCATCCAGATATTCTTCACAGATGCACATAATACATCACTGTGAAATTTAAATTCATTAAAGGCGTTCTGCTTCTTCCTCAGGTGCAGGCCAGCGCCTCTGGCAGGGTGACGGCCGTTCCCTTCTGGTACCACATCTACCTCGACTCAGATGTGAGCGTGAGCACGTTTAGGCCAGACTCCCACTGGAAGCAGGCAGCCGTGATCCTGCAGCGCCCTCTGGTGGTAAATGCTGGAGACTGGGTCAGGCTCTGCATTCAGTTCCATAAGAGCAGCATCTATATTACAGCCACCAAAGAGGAGCAGAAGGAGGAGGAGCTCACAGAGACCGAGCCCACCAGCACTGACAGACCTGCTGTATAGAATCTCCAGGACTAATTTATTTGAATGGATTATTAAGGGACCTTCACACCGAGTCTGACTCTAAACACTCTGAAAACTCCCTGTCCACTTTTTCTTTAATTTCCCTTCTCTTAATGTGTCTTGCCGTGTCTTTCACATCGGCAACTTAAAAAAAGCAACGACACGAGCGAAGATCAGTGCAGGTAGGATGAACAGGCATGAACAGACTAGAATGGACTTAGATAAACAAGAAAACAGTTCCATCCAGTCACTGAAGTTTATCCCCATCATTCTTCAGCCTTTCAGTTCTATTCCACCAGATCTTTTCTTTAATATCCATGTTTTTATTGTCAGTGTTACTTGTCCTATAAGCTCTTGGTGAGCTGTTCTGCCCGACAACCGAGCTCTGATTGGTCAGCCTGATTTAATACATCTGACCAACGCAGAAATTAGAACAGGCTAGGATTTTCGGACTTGGTGTGAAGGACAGATTCAATACACGCGTGTCCTTTTTCAAAACCTGACGTGCGTCATTTACGTGTATAAAAAACAGACTCGTGTGAAAAGGGCTTTAGTGTCTCGAACCAAGCATAAAGGGACCTTCTAAGGAGCAGCAATGGGAAGCCATTTCTTTTCACGAGATACATTCTGGATCTTTTAATGAACTGGAAGGTTCTGCACAAATCTGATGAGGTTTGTGTTGGAGCTAATGTCAGCCTGAAGTTCTGGATTGGTTTGGATTTTAGTTTCCCAGTCCTGTCCATTGATGTACATAGATTTTTAATGAACATTTTCCTGATGTGTGATGGGGACGCTGCAGTGGACTCAACAAAAGAGGACAAGAGACTACAGTTTTGCATTCTAAGTACAGGACACGTTCACAGAACTCCTGGTCAATTCCGAGGTAAAAAGTACATTGTGAAAGGGATTTTTAACTGTGTATTAATCGAAAGGTACATCAGAGGTGTATTATTCACAATAGCTGTCTTAAATTTTTTTTACTTGCCACATTGTTTGCTTGCTTGTTGTAATCTTTAAAATTAAACTTCATTTTATAGAGTTTAAGACTGGCCAACACCTATTTAACTACAGGGTGGGCCATTTATATGGATACACCTAAATAAAATGGGAATGGTTAGTGATATCAACTTCCTGTTTGTGGCACATTAGTATATGGGAGGGGGGAAACTTTAAGATGGGTGTTGACCATGGTGGCCATTTTGAAGTCGGCCATTTTGGATCCAACTTTATTATTTACAACGGGAAGACGGTCATGTAACACATCAAACTTATTGAGAATTTCACAAGAAAAACAATGGTGTGCTTGGTTTTAATGGAACGTATTCTTTCATGAGGTATTTAACAAGTTTATGACACTTTTAAAATGTGTTCCAAAGTGCTGCCCATTGTGTGGATTGTCAATGAAACCTCTTGACACACTGATAGAACAAGCAGAAGAAATGATGGCAATTGTCTATGATGTTGAAGATACGGAGATGTGCAGCATCTGAAACAACGGATACTGGAAGCCTGTTTCTTCTGACGGTGTTGCTATCAGTGTGTCAAGAGTGGGAGAAGAGGGTTGCATTGACAATCCAACACAATGGGCAGTACTTTGAACACAAGTGGTCATACACTTGTAAATAACTCATGAAAGAACAACATTCCGTTACAACCAAGCACACCATTGCTTTTCTTGTGAAATTCTCAATAAGTTTGATGTGTTACATGACCCTCTTCCCATTGGAAATAATAAAGTTGGATCCAAAATGGCCGCCATGGTCAACACCCATCTTGAAAGGTTTCCCCCCCTCCCCCCTCCCATATACTAATGTGCCACAACCAGGAAGTTGATATCACCAACCATTCCCATTTTATTTAGGTGTATCCGTATAAATAAATTACATTATTTCTCCTGTTAATGTTACCCAGTTTTGTTACTCTTTGTGACTTTTTTAACATGTATATCCAGTTTATGATGTATAGTGGAACCTCGGTTCTCGACCACCTCGAAACTCATCGAATTCGGTTCGCGACTAGAAATTTTTGACTAGAAAAATGTCTCTGTCCTCGTCAGTTGCTCGGTACTCAACGCACTTTGCTTAAACTTATAAGAGTCGAACTGCGTGACTCGTTTCAGCCTAAACTCGATTCATGATTCACGATTTGCTACACAGTGATTCAGATTCACAACAGCTCTCGCTCAGAGAAGATCCTGTGCTGTGTTTGTGTTTTTCTTTATGTTTACAGCATTCTTAGTGCAAATAATTCTCCATGGGTCTTAAAAAGATGAGTTAATAAAAGCCAACCGAAAGGAAACCAGGAATTGAATGCTCCAGAACTTTGCACTTTCAATCCATTAGTCACTAAATTACATGAGATTCTTCAATACTTTATAATGATTTTGGCCAACTGTAGGTTAATGTAAGTGTTTTAAACATTAACTTACTTATAAGGCGGAATGTCCATCTACAGGCGCCATAATGGAACTACAGTCATTTAAGGTGGACCAGAAAATGCGAATAAGAAGCTTCAGCCTCGTCTCCGCTACATTTCACTGGTGCACCAAACACTCTAAACTCCTCAGTTCATGCTACATTTAACTTATGATGGATTTGTTGAACATATCCCCATCATAAATCAGAGAGCATCTGTACAATACAACTCCATTAACGCATATAATTCCTTACACAGTCTGGATTTTCTGGGGGTCTGGAACGGATTCATTCAATTTTCAGAGCCTACCCGAACAAATGAACAACTAGAACCGAGGTACCACTGTATGACTGTGCCTTTGGCTGTTCAAAAAATGCATCAGATGTCCTAAAGAGAACGCACGCGATATCTAGACGATTTTTGCATCGTCACGCGTCGTGTCAATGGGTCGCCTCACAGCTCCAGAGATCCCCGCTTCGTTCCCGACCTTGGACTCCACCTGGTGGAGTTTGCATGTCCTGTCAGTGTCTGAGTGGGATTACTCCAGGCGCTCCGGTTTCCACACCCATTCCATAGATGTATGTTAGCTTAACTGGTTACTCGAAATTGCCCCAGTACTAATGTTTCTGGCTAGTATTGATCCAACCTTGCTCCTGCCATGAATACCAATTGCAGCTGATTAAATAAACCCCCAATCCTACCTCCCTCATGTTTCCACAGTAAATTGTACCCAACCATTTGCACAGATGTTTCCACAGAGCCAATAAATAAGTGAACACACTGAAGTTCCATATTGTGCTGTCATGTTTAATAAGACTTGATTGTTAGAACCCCTGTTGTAGCAGTCTGTTGCAGTCAGGACAAAGAGATTATAATGTAGTTATAACAGGTGTAAATACTTTTGCATTTTCTGCACCAAGCCTCAAGACATCAACGGCAGTCAGGACAGGACTCAGACAGATCATGGTATTAGATTTCCACGTCATGTAATGACAAATAAGAAGTAGTGCAAAGTAGAAAGTAAGTCAAGAAAAACTAGTATGAAGTCAGTTATCCATTTCAGATTCTCATTCTACACTTTGGTTCTTTCTGAGGTGCTGTACAAACTATTTGACCCAGTTTCAGATAAATAGTGGGTCCTGTACCAATGTCAGCGGAAGCACAGCTCCAAACAAAACACTACATTCACACTGCAAGGTGAGACCGAAATCGATAACTTTGCCGCACTTTGCCCACGTTTCCGATGAACCCTGGACACGCATCGAAGGGGGAGTTTCAGTGAATAGAATTTGAAATGAATACATGTCAGATTGTATTTTGTAGGCTTTCCTCTGTACGTATTCAGCAGAACACGAAATGATCCAACACTTTGCAGTACTATGCATTTTTAGCATGTGCTCTATAAACCTAATCTCCGCAGCAGTGTGTAGTGGTCAGTTTCTAGTCAGGCTTGATCTACGAGAGCTGTTAGGCAGAGTTTGGCACTTCGGGTAGTGTAAAAATGGTGAGCAAATGCTGACAACAATTGCAACAAGTCAGTGAACAGGATGTGGATAAGTTCATGTTCACGCTCCAGGCATACGTTCTAATATACTGGCCGAAAGTGCCTTTTTAATTACATTTATGTCATTTAGCAGACGCCCTTATACAGAGCGACTTATAATTGACTTGCAATCCAAGCTTTTTGCTCAAGAACCCGACTGTGGCAGCTTGGCAGAGGTGGGATTTGAACCCTGGACCTTCTGGTCCATAGTCCTACACTACACCTACACTGTCCTTACACTCAATAGCCATTAACTCACATTCATTTGTAGGTGTAATATCACTGACTGCAGCCTAGAAGGCATTATGTACCTTTGCCAACACCTTAATCCAGTCCATCAATTGTAAGTCTCACAACATGATATCAAGTCGAGCTTGCCAGAGGTGGGATTTGATCCCTGGACCTTCTGGTCCATAGTCCAGTACCTTAACCACTAGGCTCCATCCGATCAATGTACGTTGGCTTTAACTACTAAGGGAGGTATTTCAAATTATAATGTGTTTTAACTTCGGATGTGCGGCCATAAACAGCTGGTCACTTCAACAGCCAATCGATGGTGCACATCCACGAGCAGAGGCGGGAGTTTGCTTGTTAGCTCACGTTTGGGCTGTAGACAGCTCTAACTCGGTTGATATGTTTAGAGACTTTTGTGCAAGTTTGTGTGTAGGAGTTTCTGCTGCTTATTTGTAACAAGCTATGAATGGAATTCGGAAGTGTATGTAGTACTGCTTAGTTTGTTCCCCCACTACCTGTATATTCCTTATAACCTATAGCAATATAAACTGGTTGACATGCACTCGTTGAGTCTCTGTTTCATGTGGCTGATCTTCCGTGTTGTTCGTAATGCTGTCTATCAATGCTTTTTTTTTTTCATACACACAGTACATACTTATACATTTTTACTTAATTCTTACATATCCTGGTAAGACCTGATCATTCATTTCTGTCCTGATTTTTTACTGATTTGCACTCATGTTTACTGTGGTAGCCTAGCGGTTAAGGTACTAGACTATGGACCAAAAGGGCCAGGGTTCAAATCCCACCTCTGCCAAGCTGCCACTGTTGGGTCCTTGAGCAAGGCCCTTAACTCACAATTGCTTGCATTGTAAGACTGTACCAATTGTAAGTCGCTCTGGATAAGGGTGTCTGCTAAATGCTGTAAATGTTTAACCACTTAAAAGTGTACTTTATAAATGTCCTCTGTAGTGGACACTGGGACTTACTCTTTGATCTGATGCAGAAGGGAAACAAAATACATAAAGAAAATTACTATACCTGTTGTCCCTTGTAAAGGACATTTGATAAAAAATAAACAGTGTTTTTGAAGAAAAAAAAATCCTTGTGACATGCTTTTTCATCTCAGAGTTATTTTATTTCAAAATTACTCAAGTTATCAAACTTTAGTTTTCCTGGGTCTCAGGAGGATATAGCATTTAGGTCACCCAAGGAGGTCGGGTCCCCCCCCCGGGTTTTGAATCTTGGTCCTCCCAAGGGTTCTTCCTTATAACGTTTAGGGAGTTTTCCCTTGCCACTGTCACCCTAGGCTTGCTCAATTCGGGATTGGCCTTATAGCTTAGAAGATAACTTAAGTTGTAAAGCTGCTTTGAGACAATGCTCCATTGTAAAAAGCGCTATAGAAATAAAGCTGACTTGACTAGTGTTCCAGAAATAATGATTATCAGTCAGTTACATTTGACACAAGCATCCAGGTCCGTACAGAATATAACCTACTAGTAACTCAACTGTCCCAAGTAATACTTCAAGGTAAAACTAAGCCCATCTGAAAAATGCTCAACATGAACAACTAAACAATCCTTCTCTCAGGATTAACTGGCTTTTGGTGTACTTATGTCGGATTGAGCCAAAAATGGTGTTCTACATGAATTCCTGTATGATTTATCACATGTCAGATATCAGTACAATATATAAAAAGGTGACTGTCCTTGGAATTTAATCAGATTCAAAGTCACACATGAGAGAAAAGCGATTTAGGCCACTTATACCTGCAGTGTGAACATGCACAGATGTAGTATCATTAAATGGTTAAATGTTTTTCGAAAAGGCTCTCAGGATTAATGCCAGGCTACTGATTAATGCCATGTGATCAAATTTCTTTAGACACGTTCTGCCCTCTGCCCTATTATTTCCTCAATCTTACAAAACAAAAGTAACACAAAAAGGCAGGATAAAATAAGCTTAAAATCATCGACTAAAATCCAAATATACCCGAACTACCAAAACTGGCCCAAAACCATCTTTCCGTTACAACTGGAATTACCCAGTAAACTAATTAATATGAAATGTAGTAAGAACTGCATATGACACATTACCTTAAGGTCTGCTACCCACGTTAGCTTTGGCATCACACCATAAAGCTGAGCTAGGTGATCTGAGCGTAGTGTGCCTGATTATGGGAGTGGCCGCTCAGCACGGTGGGAGTGATGTCGTCCACGTCGTCCACGTCCCCTACCCAGGGTGTGGAGCAGAGTTCAGCAGGGGCCGAGCGCGAGTGTGAGGGGACGGTGTGTCCCAGACCCTGATAGTGGCCCGAGGGGGACGGCGGACCGGATGAGGCCTCGGCGACGCCGTCCTGAGAACTGGAGGATAACAAGCCCTTGTTCTCTTCGTGCTCTGCCTCGCCATCAAAGTAGCTCCTCCTGGGCCGGCCCATCACTGTTCGCCCTGGAGGACAATAATACGGTCTTATGAACTACAGAATTGTTGTAGTGTGCTGCTCTAACTGTACAATATCCTTTCCTTCACTGGATCAATCAAAGTGCTGGACAGTATGGAAAATTTAAGTGAAAATTAAACAGTGTTCCTTACATTTACTTTGACTTTGACTTCATTGCAAACAGTACGAACCTGAGATATTTCATGGTGTGTCTGGGGCGGTGTTCATAAGAAGATTTCCAAAAAATATAACATCACAAGCAACACCACTGGGAGCATTATAAAGAAGTTTAAAACTTATGGAACAGCTGCAAACCTGGCTGGCCGTGGAAGAAAGCCCAAAATTTCATCAAGGGCCCTTAGCAACTCAGTCAGGACAATTAAGAAAAACCCCCGTGTGAGTGCAAGACATCTACAGGATGCCCTGATGAAGGCTGGAACAAGTGCTTCTGTAGCAACTATAAGATGTGCCTTGAATAAACAAGGACTTCATGGCTGGACTCCACTCTTAACCACAAGAAACATCAAAAGTCGACTAGAATATGCCAGGAGGAATTTGGATAAGGTTACAGAGTTTTGGGAGACAGTTCCATGGACTGATGGAACCAAACGAACTGTTTGGACATATGGACCAGCGATATGTCTGGTGTGCAAAAGGCCAGGCTTATGACCAGAACACCACCATCCCCACAGTCAAGCATGGAGGTGGGTCACTGATGACGTGGAGCTGTTTTTCTGCAGCAGGAACTGGCAGTCTTGATTGTGTACCTGGCATTATGGATTCTCAGAAATACCAGGCCATTTTAAAGAGGAACTTGATGCCGTCTGTGGACAAATTAAACCTTGGCAATCATCGGACCTTCCAACAAGACAATGATCCTAAGCACACCTCCAAGTCAAACAAAACTTGGTTGAGAAAAAGATCCTGGAATGTCCTGGAGTGGCCTTCAGTCAACAGGTCTAAACCCGATGGTGGGATTTAAAGAAGGCAGTTGCAGAACAGAAGCCATCAAACTTCACGGAACTAGAGGCTTTTGCACGTGAAGAATGGGCCAAGATTCCAAATGAGAGATGCAAGAAGCTTGCTAGTACTTCTTGAAAATATTTGTTGGAAGTTATAAAGGATGCTCTACAAAGTATTAAAGCAGGGGGCTGAATAATAATGCACATGCTCAAAGAGTTACATTTTTCATTTGAACTTCAATGTTAAGTCAGTTTCTGTTGTCAAAATAACTCACATGTATTAATAAATAAATACTGTTTGTTGTTTAATGAAATTGTCTGTCATTTATTGTCATCATCCGTCTTCCACATCTCTATAATGTCTTTGGAGTTGAGGGGGTCGAATATTTCTGATTTCAACTGTGTGTATATATCGTGTCGCGGTGTATCGTGACCTAATAACATCGTGATGTGTATCGTATCGTATTCCGATATCAACCCCTACAAAAACTGCTTGCATTAATTTACCAAGGAAGCCACAAGACACGTTAAACCAGGAGAGTTCCTTGGTAACTCACCGACGTTGCGCACTTGCTCAGAGATATCGGCACGGATGTCCGACATGTCCCACATAGCCAAAAAGGAATCGAAGCAGGAGCCCTCCTCTGCTTCCTGGATGTAAGGCTTGTAGGTGAAGCTAAAGTGGTGAGCAATGGCTGCCAGAAACATCTCCACACAGATGACAAAGTCCTGCAACATCACAGTCATGACACGGTAAACAGCAAGGAATCTACACTTATGAAGTATGATGAATAGTCTAGTAAGCAGAGCAAAAGCAGTGCACCTGAAGTCCAGTGGCCACGGCCTCGACGCTGTCCCAGTCCCAGGTGTGAGAGTCTGAAATCACGCCCACCTTGACCAAGAAGGCGATGAGCACCGCCTGCCTGCATAGTCAACATGTTGCCAGCATTTGTAGTGAATGTACATACACACACACTGCTGTGGCTGATCCACTCATACCAGCACAACACACACGAACACAGAGTATCGAAAAAAAAAAAAAAGAATATTACTATGTCTATTGTGACACCGCTAAGGACTATACATGAAAATCCCAGCAGATCACCTTTAATCACATTTCTTCCCATTCTGATGCTCAGTTTAACTTCAGCAGGTCATCTCAACCGTGTCTGATTCGAAATTTGCATTAATAAGCAGTTGACCAGGTGTACCGAATAAAGTGATACCTTATTAAATAAGTGCATATTAACTCATACAGTGGTGCTTGAAAGTTTGTGAACAGTTTAGAATTTTCTATATTTCTGCATAAATATGACCTAAAACATCATCAGATTTCCACACAAGTCCTAAAAGTAGATAAAGAGAACCCAGTTAAACAAATGAGGCAAAAATATTATACTTGGTCATTTATTTATTAACAAAAATGACCCAATATTACATATTAGTCAGTGGCAAAAGTATGTGAACCTCTAGGATTAGCAGTTAATCTGAAGGTGAAATTAGAGTCAGGTGTTTTCAATCAGTGGGATGACAATCAGGTGTGAGTGGGCACCCTGTTTTATTTAAAGAACAGGGATCTATCAGAGTCTGCTCTTCATAACACATGTTTGTGGAAGTGTATCATGGCACGAACAAAGGAGATTTCTGAGGACCTCAGAAAAAGAGTTGTTGATGCTCATCAGGCTGGAAAAGGTTACAAAACCATCTCTAAAGAGTTTGGACTCCACCAATCCACAGTCAGACAGATTGTGTACAAATGGACGAAATCCAAGACCATTGTTACCCTCCCAGGAGTGGTTGACCAACAAAGATCACTCCAAGAGCAAAGCATGTAATAGTTGTGAGGTCACAAAGGACCCCCCCAGCTGGCTTCTAAGCAATCTGAAGGTCTCTCTACATTTGGCTATATGTAATGTTCATGAAGTCACCACCATCAGAAGATTACACTGAACAATACAATGGTGTGTCATGGCAGGGTTTGCAAGGAGAAAAGCCACTGCTCTCCAAAAAAGAAACATTTGCTGCTCGTCTCGCAGTTTGCTAAAGAATCACGTGCCGACAAGCCAGAAGGTTACTTGGACCAAGAATGTTTTGTGGATGGATGAGACCAAAATAGAAACTTTTTTGGTTGAAAAGAAAAGCGTTATGTTTTGGACAAAGGAAAACAATTGCATTCCACTTCCAGCATAAAGAAACCTTATCCCATCTGTGAAACATGGTGGTGGTAGTAATCATGGTTTGGGCCTGTTTTGCTGCCATATCTGGGCCAGGACGGCTTGCCATCATTGATGGAACAATGCATTCTGAATTATATCAGAGAGAATTCTAAGGAAAATGTCAGGACATCTGTCCATGAACTGAATCTCAAGAGAAGGTGGGTCATGCAGCCAGAACAACGACCCTAAGCACACAAGCCGTTCTACCAAAGAATGGGTAAAGAAGAATAAAGTTCATGTTTGTGGAGTGGCCAAGTCCTGACTTTATCCAGTGGAAATGTTGTGGAAGGACCTGAAGTGAGCAGCTAATGTGAGGAAACCCACCAACATCCCAGAGCTGAAGCTGTTCTGTACGGAGGAATGGGCTAAAATTCCTCCAAGCCGGTGTGCAGAGCTGATCAACAGCTACAGCAAACGTTTAGCTGCAGTTATTGCTGCACAGGGGGGTCACACCAGATACTGAAAGCAAAGGTTCACATACTTTTGCCACAATAATATGTAATATTGGATCATTTTCCTCAATAAATAAATGACCAAGTATAATATTTTTGTCTCATTTATTTAACTGGGTTCTCTTTATCTACTTTTAGGACTTGTGTGAAAATCTGATGATGTTTTAGGTCATATTTATCCAGAAATATAGAAAATTATAAAGGGTTCACAAACTTAAGCACCACTGTAAGTCTTTACATTTGTCGGAGCCTCATAATCACTTACCAGAACGACACGAAGACGACGAGTTTGACGCAGAGAAACTTGCCCACAGGTTTGATAGGACTGAGCTCTTCTCTCAAAGCCTTGTAGAACAGCACCAGGCAGTACATGGCAAACTGGAGGGAACAGTGTGCACTGTAAATGCTGACCAAAACATAGATGACTTGGAGAGCTCTACAGGTTAGACTGAAGAAATAACATCTCGCTTGATACATAACACAGCGTTTTTAAAAAATGCAGCTTACAAGCACATTGCTGTGGATTCCCAGTGAAGCTCATTTTTAAGACATTACAAGAAAAATGACGTTGAATTAGGAGAAACACATACAAGTTGAGAAAGATTGTTGACGATCACCAGGTAGGTCCAGGCATTTTTGGAGCTGAAGTTGCCTTCATCATACACCCCGCAGTGCTGACAAATTCTGAAAAGGTACAAAGGTGTCAAATCTAACAATAACCCACGAGACATTTGCATCACCACACCAGCCAGCTATATCTAAGAATCAATAGGTGTCATGTTTACCCACAGACTTGCCTGATGTAACAACTTGACATCACATCTACAGTACTGTACAAAAGTCTTAGGCCACCATTAGATTTATTGTTTTAGCAATGATATAATGAGCATATATAACAAAACTGGACTCAGAAATTTCAGTCTTGGATTCATCACTCCATAACCCTCTTTTTCCACTGATCTTCATTCCAGTCTTTGTGAGCTTTAGCTCATCTTAGCCTTTTGGCCCTGTTCCCCTTCTGAAAAGTGGTTTCTTGCTACCCTTCCATAAAGAAGAACATCAGTAGTGGACACTCACAATGCGATTACTGTTGTGACGGGTCTCACTACAGTGTACTGCAGAACCCCCAGCTTACACCTCAGCAACAGCACCCTGCAAAGGCAGTTATTGCAAATTAACACTCAGAAATGCTGTGTTATGAGTGGTAAAGCCAAATTTCTACCAGCACAGGGTACATACCCAACGACTTTAACTGAACACACTCATTATGTAGGAACGTCAATATTTACTGTACTTTATCTTTGACAGATTTTTGTCTGACAGCCAAGGAACGCCATTAAAAATGCCACTCACTCTCCCATGGGCCATGGCGGGCAGCAGCAGAGAGGCGGTAGGTGTTTCTGTTGCTCCTGCACCTCCAGCATCACCACCAGGCTGGGATACTGCTTGGCCAGGTAGTTTAGCAGGAAGATCATGAAGTTGTAGATGACGTAGGCCTCGTAGCACTCCCTGCACGTGTCCACGTAGATGGCTATGCTCGGGTACTTCAGCGCAATCCACTACAGCAAGGGAGAGCGAGAACACTGTGCATTAATCATTAAAAAAACATTACACAAGAAGGACAGAGTTACAACAAATCTGTATTTTGTAGCAACAGATTAAAAACGCATAGCGCATTCAGTAGGAAACTATTTCCAATAAAGATTACAAGTTCATACTCACACTATCCAAGCTGTAGATTGGAACCATCCATAATATCCTAAAAGAAATTGGCAGAAGGGAAATGAAGAGAAACAGACCAAATACTGTACCACAAAACCTGCTTACACGTTTTTACATAACTACAGGTTTGCACAGCATCTGTTTGCAAATACGGCCATGGTGGTACAAGGTTATTCTGCACTGTGGAAGGAGAAGCAAGGTCTTTCTGAGTTGATACAAAAGTAAATGACTAAGGTATATATAAACATGGGGCAAAAAAGTACATGTACAGCATTTAGCAGACGTCCTTATCCAAAGCGACTTACAATTGGTACAGTCTTACAATCCAAGCAATTGTGGGTTATGGGCCTTGCTCAAGGACCCAACAGTGGCAGCTTGGCAGTTGTGGGAATTGAACCCTGGACTTTCTGGTCCATAGTCCAATACCTTACCCGCTAGGCTACCACAGTCCCAGTCCCAAAGTATTTAGTAAGCCACTGATTGTACAAGTTCTCCTACTTAGAAAGATGAGAAAGGTCTGTAATTTTTATCATAGCTACACTTCCAACTATGAGAGACAGAATGAGACAAAAAATTCCAGAAAATCCCATTGTAGGATTTTTAAAGAATTTAATTGTAAATTATGGTTGAAAATAAGTATTTGGTCAAGAAATTTGGTTCAATACTTTGTAACATAACCTTTGTTGCCAATGACAGAAGGCAAACGTTTCCTGTAAGTCTTCACCAGGTTGGCACACACTGTAGCTGGTATTTTGGCCCATTCCTCCATCCAGATCTCCTCTAGAGCAGTGATATTTTGGGGCAACACAGACTTTCAACTCCCTCCACAAATTTTCTATGGGGCTGAGGTCTGGAGTCTGGCTAGGCCACTCCAGGACCTTGAAATGCTTTTTACGGAGCCACTCCTTCGTTGCCCGAGCGGTGTGTTTGGGATAATTGTCATGCTGGAAGTCCCAGCCACGTTCCATCTTCAATGCTCTCACTGATGGAAGGAGGTTTTGGCTTAAAATCTCACCATACATGGCCCCGTTCATTCTTCCCTTAACACGGATCAGCCGTCCTGTCCCCTCTGCAGAAAAACAGCCCCAAAGCATGATGTTTCCACCCACATGCTTCACAGTAGGTATGGTGTTCTTGGGATGCAACTCCGCATTCTTTTTTTCCTCCAGTTGAGTTTTTAACCAAAAAGTTCTATTTGGTTTCATTCTGACCACATGATAGTTCTCCCAATTCCTCTTCTGGATCATCCATATGCTCTCTGACAAACTTCAGACGGGCCCTGGGAACATGTACTGGCCTTAAGCAGGGGAACCCGCCTGGCACTGCAGGAATCTGAGTCCCTCTCAGCGTAGTGTGTTACTGATGGTAGCCTTGGTTACTTTGGTCCCAGCTCTCTGCAGGTCATTCATCAGGTCCTCAGTTGTAGTTCTGGGATTTTTTGCTCACCGTTCTCATGATCATTTTGACCCTATGGCATGAGATCTTGCATGGGGCCCTCAGATCGAGGGAAGATTAATCAGTGGTCTTGTATGTCTTGACAATTGCTCCCACAGTTGATTTATTCACACCAACCTGCTCGCCTATTGTAGATTCACTCTTCCCTGCCTGGTGCAGATCTACAATTTTCTTCCTGGTGTCTTTTGACAGCTCTTTGGCCTTGGCCATGGTTGAGTTTGTAGTCTGACTGTTTGAGGCTGTGGACAGGTGTCTTTTATACAGATAACGAGGTCAAACAGATGCCATTAATACAGGTAATGAGTGGAGGACAGAAGAGCTTCTTAAAGAAGAAGTTACAGGTCTGTGAGAGCCAGAAATCTTGCTTGTTTGTGGGTGACCAAATACTTATTTTCCACCATGATTTACAATTAAATTCTTCAAAAATCCTACAGTGTGATTTCCTGGTTTTTCTTTCCTCATTTTGTCTCTCATAGTTGAAGTGTACCTATGATGAAAATTACAAACCTCTCTCATCTTTCTAAGTAGGAGAACTTGCACAATCAGTGGCTGGCTAAATACTTTTTTGTCCCACTGTATATTTAATATGTAATATGAAGTGAATTAAGAGGTTCTAGAACGTGAATAAATTAATGAAAGGACTCTGATATGCCCACGTCTTGGTCTAATATACACTTATATCCCCACATAGCCATGTGTATCATCAGGGGAGCTCAAGTTTACAAAACAACCAAAACTAATTGGATTTGTCCCATCTTCAGGGCACCGACTGCCACAGCGCAGGTTCCCATCACATCTTACCTGATGATGGGCTTCTGCAGTTCCGGCTGGGTGTAGTGCACCAGATGCTGAAGAATCCCCCAGAGCGATATGGGGATTGTCATGAAAACAAAAATGCCAGCGATGAACCAGGCTTTGTTGTGGGTGCCAACCTGCAAGATGATCAAGATCAGATCCTTATCATAACCTCGACCAACCTGTCCACATGGGAATAACAGCCCACCTCTGATTTCTGTAGCTCCCATATACAGAGAGGAAGGACCACCAGCAGGAGCAAGATGTACAGGAGCACCACCAGAGGTCTGATCCACCTCCTCCAGTTTCCACACGTACACGGCATCTTCTCATTTATCTCACTTTCTCACATTCAGCTGGCTTGGGCATGGACATTGACTAGATAGGAGACGCCTGAAGCCAGCTGGCACATCCAGACACCTGGGTCAGATCTGATGGAGCTTCACAACGCTGATGTTCAGATGTAAACAAACCGTTAATAGTTACTCATGACCAACCATCCAGCGTGTTACAAACGAATACAGTCACCCTAAAAGCTTAACTAAAGTATAGAAACCAGAATAAATAACAAAACAGGCAAACATGTAACTTTGCACTAACAATACACAAACACACACTGAGCAACAAACTTCCTGCTAAGCCCACCACATCCTCCCTACGTACCATCACAAACCCCGCCTGCTGCGTCAGGATTGGTTCCTCAAACTCAACAACACAACAAAAAATATTTCTATTTCTATATATTCTACATTAAGTGTCCAAAATATTCTACATTAAAATACATTTCGAATTATTGTTATAGACCTCGTTTATAACGCGTCAGCAGTTTCATCCTTTCTACGGGTATCGCAGAGACTCCAGCTGTCCAATAGGAACCAACTGTGTTAAACAGCCAGCCAATCATAGCGCAGAAACAGCCATAGCTGTCCAATCATTAAACGTGTAGTTAGTTCCACTCTGAATTCGTTTCCAAACTCGTGTCCGAATTCGTTCCTCATTCCCTACATAGTGCACTATTTAGGCTCTTTAGTTGTTCATTTTGTAGTGCGGTCCGATTCTCAGTAGATAGTGCCACGGACATAATATACCTAGACCCTGTGTGGGCTGTTGGATCATGCGTCAATTGGGAAAAAAAACATTCATGATTCTAGTCTAATAAATAATAATATAATAAAACAATAATAGTAATAGATAACCAATAGTACATAGTATATGTAGTATAAATAGTAATATAATGGTTGAATAAAACAGTATTCACTATATCATGTACTGTGTTATACCACCATTATATTACTATTTATACTACATAAACTATATATGCTATTGTTCATCTATTATGTCATTAGTTATATTATTTATTAGACTACATCTTACATCTTACCTGTGAGTTTTTCTGTATCATTTCTCTGTTATAACAAACAAAGCAGACTGACTGCCAGTGGCTCACTAATTGATTTTTATTTGTTAATTTTGTTATTTAGAGAGAAAAAAACACATTCTACACATTTCATACATTAAATTATTAAGGAACGTTGTCACATGTCAAGTAAAATAATCCAAATCCATGCTTGACAAATAACGTGAGGTTTTAGTTTCTTGTGACAGTGAATTATATTCCACCACGTTAACTTGCCTAACGCTGATTCACAGTCCTCTCTATTGAGGTTCGAAATAACTGGAGCCAAAAAAAACTTTTGTACACCACGTAGATCAAAAGTCTTGAATATAAAACAACTCATTATAATCTCTTGAGAAATAATTAGGTTAATATGCATTTTAAACAGAAAAAAGCGGCTCCTCCTTCATTTGTATTTGTTTACAAGCAAGCCTTGCCTGGACCAATATGGCGGACGCGTTGACGTATCGTAGCACAGAGCCGAAGCAGCCAATGCGGCGTCTAGGTATATATGTCTATGAGTTCAAATCCGAAGTCCACTCTGAATTCGATTCCATGGTCGCGTTCGTTTCTAATTCCCTATATCGCACTATTTAGGGTATTTAGTTGGCCATTTTATAGTGCTGTCTGATAATGGACGTCACTTTTTTACATAGGTTAACTTCACACAGCAGGTAAAAGTTTCCCAAATCCGATCTTTTTTGTAATGTGTGACCCAGATGTCTATTATCTTAGATTACCTTTGGGGCTGTTACTGGCAAAAACACACTGAATCTGACATTTTCAGTTCATATTTGGCCCAATTTAGTCTACATTCGCACACCAGGCAAAGTGGCTCAAATCCAATTTTTTTAGGCTGTTCACACTATTTTTTAAAATGTGACCTATATCAGATATTCTGCTGAACTGTTTACGCTCCTAAACCGATGTGCTTGCACAAAAGAGTAATGCTTCATATATCCCACTTGTCCAGTGCTAAATAAAAAATGGATTCCACAGGAACAAGTCATGTTAAGAGAGCATGTTATTCGGTTGGTTTCATTAAAATTTACATTCTGAAACTGTAAAGATTTTTATTTTCTTGTGGCCACACTGTAGCCACGTCCTCCTGTGTTGGGCCATTTCTTTAGAATTTTTTTCAAACACAGGGCAGTTGCGATATGTGCCTTCTATGTTTGCACCACCCCAAATATTTATAAGGTCTGTTACTTTGCTATCTCACCACTGAAAATCTCCCTGACTGCTGTCATTTCCCTTCTCCTCAGTGTGCATTTATAACAAATGTCGAGTTGGAATGGTGTAAAAGTCGCATGAATTCCAACCTGGCTGTTCAGACTGAGGTATTGGACATGTATCGGATTTGAAATCCACATACGAAAGTGGAAGTTCCCAAATTGGAACTGAAAATGTCAGATTCAATGTGCTTTTTTCTGTTCACACTGAAACTGGAATTTTACTTCATTCCAACTTTTACTTCATTCCAACTCATCATTTGTTATAAAATGTGCCATTAACTCCATTAACTCCATTTTGATCGTTTATCTCCGGACAAGCGGGTCACATAAAGCATTGCTCTTTTTTGCATGCCTGTCAGTTTGGGAGCGTGAACTTTTCTGATGTGAAATAGGTCACATTAAAAAGACAATGTGAACACCTTAAAAAATCTGATTTCTTAAAAAAATCAGAGCGCCATAGATATCACACAATGCATGTCAATTTTTTAACCATTACCCTAACAAGTTGTTAGCACTTATTATTAGCATGTATCCCCTTGCATTTTACATTTACACTTACAGCATTTAGCAGACCCCCTTATCCAGAGCGACTTACAATTGGTACAGTCTTACAATCCAAACAATTGTGGGTTAAGGGCCTTGCTCAAGGACCCAACAGTGGCAGCTTGGCAGAGGTGGCATTTGAACCCTGGACCTTTTGGTCCATAGCCCAGTACCTTAACTGCTAGGCTAATGTAAATGAATACCCTTGTTAGTTGACCTCTTGTTAGCCTTTAGCTGTTAGTCTGTGACACTTTGCTAGCACTTAACTCCCATTTAGCCTTTGTTGTAGCTTTGCTCCCTCTTAGCCCTTAACCCTTAGCCTCTTGCTAGCCCATTTTTAGCATTTGTTAGCCCTTGGCCTTTTATTAAACCTTTCCTCCCCTTGTTAGCCCTTAGTCCAATGTTAGGCTTTAGCACATATTAACCCTTTGCCTTTTATTGGTATTTAGATCCCTTTATTAGTATTTATTATCCCTTAGCACTTTGTTAGTGCTTATTGCCCTGTTTTTGTGCCTCTCGTTAGTCCATAGCTCAATATTAAAACTTAGCCTCCCATAAGCACTTTAGTTAGCCCATTGTTAGCCTTTGGTAATGCTTAGACTTTCGTTAGCACTTAGGTCCCTAAACAGTTGCCTGTTCTTAGCTGGCAGGAGTGGCACCTGGTGTGGTCATCTGCTGCTGTAGCCCCTTTGCTTCAAGGTTGTGAGTTCAGAGATGCTCTTCTGCATACCTTGGCTGTAACGAGTCCGTATTTGAGTTGCTGTTGCCTTTCTATCAGCTCATACCAGTCTGGCCAACTCCTTCAACCTTTTGCATCAATACGACTGTTCACCCATTTCTCTTTTTTATTTTCTCTTTTTTCAGACCATTCTCAGAAAACCCTAGAGATAGCAGAGCATGAAGCCTAGTAGATCAGCAGTTTCTGAAATATAGTACTCAGACCAGTCTGTCTATCACCAACAACCATGCCATGTTCAAAGTCATTTAAATCACCTTTCTTCCCCATTTTAATGCTAAGCTTGAAATTCAATGGTCGTCTTGACCATGTCTATATGCCTAAATGCATTGAGTTGCTGCCTTGTGATAGGTTGATTAGATTCTATATAAATATGATTAGATATTTACGTTAACAAGCAGTGAAACAGGTGTATATATTTTTAAATTCTTAAATATAAAATGTAGAAGGCTTGGACCTTGATGCAACTAGTTTTGTGTGATTGATTTGTTTTGATACTTCTATTTATGAAAGTACATGTCCACGACTATATATATATGGCCATTTCTAAATAATAATAAATTCATAATAATAGTTTATACAGATGCTAAACAGTAAAATTATACTAAAGAACATATTTAAATAAAATATAATAAATAAAATATAATAAATAAAATATATGCATATAATGTATATTAAATGAAAATATCATAAAATAGAGAATAAGTGAGTATAGCTTTAAATAAAGGGTTTAAAAGACAATATTTCACCATTATATACCATATGATGATAGGTGATTTGTAATTTAGCATAAATAATTCATAATATAATTAATTAAATTGACATTACATACTTACTGCCTACATACAGTATCCAGAAAATAGAGGCTCACGTGTACGAAAATCATGGTACACGTTTGCTGTTAAAATGCTATATGAAAGCTGTATGTACTGTTTGTAAATATGTTGGAGATGTACATTGATGATACTCCAAATACGGTTCCTGGAAAAGGGAAAAACTCAAACAGTATCAGCGAATGTCCTGCAGATGGCAGTGTGGACTTGCAGTGAGGCTGAAATCCGCACAACACGGATTCGTACACGGGACAATGAGATTTTATCAGCTCGTCAGTAGTTACACTAAGTAACCGCGGTAACAATGATGTGAAAAAGGAAAAAGGGAACATCAGCTCAAAAATACTTTAGTGCAAATGTCATTGTTTATGGTTTATTTCATATGTCCTAAACTACTGACCAATTCTTGATGATTCAAAGGTCCCAACGCATTTCCCCTTCACATCTACGATCTGTAGTGAACATTGGTGAATAAAATCTCGCAAGTAACCATAACTTTTACTTCCAAGTAATTTGTTTTTAAATGGACAAATTCCAGTAAATTAGTAGCTTGACAGAGGTGGGAGTTGAATCCTGGACTTTGTTTTTCCTGTATCTTAACCACTACGCCACCACAGACTAACAACGCTGCTATTTTAATAATAATAATAACAGCACTGATAATCAGATAGGGAGTTTTAATGTTTCTGTATCTATCAAGTTTCGGCACTTAAATGATGCCTCTGTTGGGTCCTTGACCAGGACCCTTAAGCCTCAGTTG
>JAJAGP010003055.1:6409-86657 GCA_025084515.1 Ancistrus triradiatus
TTTGCTGCTTCAGGACCTGGAAGACGTGCTGTGTTAAATGGAACTATGAATTCTGCTGTCTACCAAAAAATCCTGAAGCAGAATGTCCTACCATCTGTTGGTGACCTCAAGCTGAAACGAACTTGGGTTCTGCATCAGGACAATGATCCAAAACACACCAGCAAGTCCAGCTCTATGGCTGAAGAAAAACAAAAAGAAGACTTTGGAGTGGCCTAGTCAAAGTCCTGACCTGAATCCTATTGAGATGGTGTGGCATGACCTTAAAAAGGCCGTTCATGCTCAAAAACTCTCCAATGTGGCTGAATTACAACAATTCTGCAAAGATGAGTGGCCAAAATTCCTCCACAACGCTGTAAAAGACTCATTGCAAGTTATCACAAACGCTTGGTTCCAGTTGTTGCTGCTAAGGGTGGCCCAACCAGTTATTAGGTCTAGGGCTCAATCACTTTTTCACACAAAGGTTTGCATTTTTTTCTCCTTTAATAAATAAACACCTTCATTTAAAAACTATATGTTTACTTGTGTTGTCTTTGACTAATATTTAAATTGGTTTGATGTTCCGAAACACTTAAGTGTGACAAACATGCAAAAAAAATTGGAAATCAAGAAGGGGGCAAACACTTTTTCACACCACTGTAGTTCATCATCAAGGCACGTTTGGTATTCTTTGTAGCTAATGAGAGCAAGTTTATGTAATGTGGGTTTGATGTTTTCAAGTGTGTTTTGTGGTTTTTAAGAACTGTTTTACATGTAATTATGTGGTTTACAACTCCTAATATGTCATTTTAAATTTGTCATAGAGCCTCCAGACAGGGTGTCCATCAGCATCATGAATCACACAGGGCCGATGACTGAAGGCAGAGAGTATGAGCTCCTGTGTGAGGTTGAGAATGTAGCTCCTCTTCACCTTCTCACGGTGACGTGGTACAAAGGAGAAATTCCGGTTAAAACCTCGTCTCATCCCATTACAAAGCAATCACCATTTCCAGATAACCTAACCAATACACTTAAGATCAGCCCCAACAGAACTGATGATGGAGTTCAGTACAGATGTGAGGCAGAACTGAACCTAGAACCGGAAGTAACACTGGGAACAGAAGCGAAATCTGCTCCTCTGAACCTTACAGTACATTGTAAGTTTGTCTTCAAAGACTTTACTCAGTATTATTATGATTATGCGCAAGGCAGATTTCTTAGCATGTGTTTTCCACTGGTTGGTTTTTAATTTGAAGAATTTGTTCATTTGAGTGTCCATTTTCTAATGATAATAGTATCTGTAAAAGGAGTAGGAGTACCTGGATTCTGAGAGTGCTGACCAGTGGTGAGTGAGTAGGATGTTAGTTGATTAAATTCTGTTTGAGGTTTATTACTTATTTACTTACTTAGTCGACTATAACTTTGTGCCTGTGGAACTCATAGGGTTTCTTATGATCATGAATTTGACTCAGCTTGTGGTAAATAGAAATATTAACAAAGACAATTGTTAGCTCAAATTCATTTATAAAAAGTCATTATTTCTGTGTGTATCTTAAATGTTAATCTATAAGGCATACGTAGTGCATCACACTACCATGGCATTATGTTATAATCTACTGTATGTGGTGAGAATGGAAACCATGTAGGACCCGAAATTGCCGTTACTGGATTTGCTTGATTTGATATACAGTGGTGCTTGAAGGTTTGTGAACCCCTTCTATATTTCTGCATAAATATGACCTAAAACTATTAGGGGTCATGCTGTGGCCGCTAGAGGCCACTGTTGATCCCCCATGGTGGTTTGAGAACCCTCAGCGCGATCACGCAGGCACCAGCCTAATTTGCCGTTTTGCGTGAAAGTGGCGACACCTGTTGTTGAGCTTATTTAAACACACCCTTGGGCTCACACAGTTGTCGCACCATCGCTTCCACAACACGCTACACGCTTCAGCGTCGCGCTGCTGCATCAGCCCTCACCCGGCTTTGATCGCTTCCTATCGCGGTTTCTGTTTGGCTAGGGAAACCAGTGGACTGAGTCTGTTAAGGGGCTCAGTTTTTCATAGGGTCAGGAGGCCTGAGGTACACTTTGTAAGGGCCTAGACGTAGTGTAGGGCCAGTGTTCATTTCATTTTGCGTTTATTTTTGCCAGCCCTTCCTCGTCTGTTTTGAGCCTCGCTCACGGCTGTGAGATTCACCCCTCCTTTTCCTTTCTCACGCTGTCACCCCCCTCCTTCTCCTTCACGAATTTAGAGTATATCTTCTCCTACTCGATCGTGTGCTGAACAGGATGCTGAGCTTTTATTAGTCTCGTCCTTTTCTTTCCCCGCGCCCGTGCCACACTCCAGTGGGCGTTTTTTTAGGAGAAAACGTCGTAAGCGTGACTGAGCATAGCGGCGCGGTACGCTTACGCCGTGGACTTTCTTTATTTGTTTCTTTTCAGTTTCCTTTTGGTTTATCCCCTCGTTTCTAGTTTCCGTTTTTGTTCCCTTCCTCGCCTTCGGACGCTGAGTTCTGTGCCTGCACGTCCCAGCGAGTAACGGAACTTCCCTTCGCTCTCCCTTTAGCACGAGTCTGAGCTTCTATGTGTGTGTGGGCTAGTGATTCTTCCCCTCACACATAGAGGCTCGTTGGTGATTTGTTCATTGAGCTCCTCAGTGGTCTTGTGGCATGATCAGTTAAATCACCAATTACCTACGCGTTCGTCCAGGGTTTGATTCCCAGCCAGAACTTTCATTTTGTAATGGTTTTCTTTTGTAAATCTATTTTTCTTTTGTTTTTATGGTTCGTAACAAAAACATCATCAGATTTTCACACAAGTCCTAAAAGTAGAGAAACAGAACCCAGTTAAACAAATTAGACAAAAATATTATACTTGGTCATTTATTTATTGAGGAAAAACATGTGTTGTGAAGAGCAGACTTTGATAGATCCCTGTTCTTTAAATAAAACAGGGTGCCCACTCACACCTGATTGTCATCCCATTGATTGAAAACATCTGACTCTAATTTCACCTTCAAATTAACTGCTAATCCTAGATGTTCACATACTTTTGCCACTCACTAATATGTAATATTGGAACATTTTTCTCAATACAAAATGACCAAGTATAATATTTTTGTCTCATTTGTTTAACTGGGTTCTGTTTATCTACTTTTAGGACTTGTGTGAAAATCTGATGATGTTTTAAATATAGAAAATTTGAAAGGGTTCACAAACTTTCAAACACCACTGTAGGTTACAGATGGGAAAATCCAGCTAAATTCCGGCAAAAGGGAAGTCTTGTTTCTAAACATTCTAAAGACTATTTCTTAAAATTTGTTAACTTGTGATTTTGCCTGTGATAGCTCCCCAGAGACTCACCAATGTTTTGTACCATCTGAAATAGTAAATATTTAAAATACGTATTTTAATTGAATAATTTTAGTGTTTGTGCTCCTGATTATCATATAGTTGGTCCTAAGGTTTCAAACTGTCCACCTGATCTGTGGCTAGAGGAAGGAAAAAGCCTGAAGGATTACTGCAGTGTAACAGGAAACCCAGTTCCACGTTACCACTGGGAGAAAGATGGACAGGTCATTGATCCCCACCTCCCACTCAATAGGAATTCCACTGGAAACTACACCATCATCGCTGAAGAGCGTTCAATCCGCGTTCTGCAGGTGTCAGTAACGTGTAAGTCAGTTAATCTTTGTTTCTAGGTGCAATAAACAGTTAAATCTCATATCATGATGAACGTTTCAAATTGGCTGGTACCTGCAATGCAAAACCAGGCAATGATTTAAGCCCAGTTTAAATCAGTGGTTCTACGTGAATTTACAATGACTGAAAAATATAGGGGATGGAATTGTAAATATCTGTAGATAGTTTCCTTAAAATGGCAATCACCGTGCCTGTCTGAAAGAGACACGGTTTCCTCATGATGTTCAAAATAAGGTATTTATTGTGCCACAAACACAAATATATCTTCCAACTCTTTGTGATTATCTCTTTGGATGCACAATAGGAAGGGCCCTCCATAGGGTTGCAAACCATAGATTCTACAAAGCACTTCTGCTCCTTCTGGAAATCCACCAGAATCTGAGCACCCAACAGACACTTTCGTGATGTTTTTCGTGAATGCTGCATTTAATTTCAGAGTTGACAGATTCCATGCGAGAAACAAGCAACCAGGTCACTTGGGCAGCCTAGATGTTATATATAAGAATTACATTACATAAACAGGAACTTGTGGCTTTCGGTTGGTGTAGCAGTCTAATACACTAGCTCAACACCACAGAGACCCAGGTTTGAGTCCCGGCTCTGCTTTCTGGCTGAGGGACTGGCGTCTCATCCAGGGCACGCATCCATCTGCGGCACTGTATTGTCTGGGGACAGAAATGAATAATAGACACTAAATTTACTCAGTCACAAAAATATGCACTCAGATACAATAATTACCGATACAGGTTCAGCATGGTATCCTGTGGCACATTTTGGCCACAGATGCTGCAGCTGGACCTGTAGATCCTGAACAATTGTAGGTTTCTGAAACTGGAGTCCCAGATGGTCCCATAAATGCTAGATGGGTGATAAATATGGCAACCTGGTAGGCCAAGGAAGTGTTGCAATCTGGCAGAGACATTCCTGTGAAACCCTTGCTGTATGTGGTAAAAATGTCCTGGCAATTGGAAGCCCTCAATCATCAATCAGTGTTCAATGATTAGTGTTTTGTCACCCGGGAGGGGGTTAGGGTCCTCTGATAAGGTCTGAGATGAGATACAAGAGCTGGAACTCCTCAGACTCTGAGAGAAACAGAATACGGGGTTAGGGACGTTAAGAACAGAGTCCATAAATACAACATTGTTGTGCTAAATCTAGCATGAGACTCTGACAGCACTAACTATAACAGCATAACTACAAAAAGTGACCAGTAAGTAAGCAGCCCAACACACAGATTCTAGCAGAACTCTATGACCATGACCCCTGGGTCAGCTCTCAGTCTAAGACAGGGATGCAAAACCCTGTGCCATAGACGTCCGAAGCCTGGAAATCTCTCTTAACACAACTGGCTCAATAACAGGTTGGTTACCAGGCTGAAGGGCATGACAGGGCAGGCGGGACAGAGACAACTCTGTTGGAGTCACTCATCCCAACCTAACAAATTGCATGACTTTTTACAAGAGTATGTTTTAAATCTAGACTTAAAGATAAGGAGTGGAGCTGATCTGGGTTTTTGTGCCCATCCCTGTTATTCAGCAGACATCATGTTGTTCTCCAAAATATTGCGACTGCTCTGAGAGGCTGGCATAATGAGCAGTTGCCTGTCCTTATTTTAGCCCATTTTAAGCCAGCATAATGTACACGTATTTTTTTGTTGAAGGCAATCCCGTAATTCTGTGCAATTAGCAGACGCCCTTATCCAGAGTACCTTACAGTTAACCTAAGCAGTCGAGTTTTAAGGCCCTCGTACAACGGATATGGTATTTAAACTCGTAACCTTTCAATTAGAAGTCCAAGGCTTAACCAACTAACCATCTCACTTATTTTACAGTTAGTCTATAGTATGGTTTTGGTGCTCTTTGCTAAAAAAAAATTAAGAGCCTTGTTTTGGGGATAGACATTGGGAGTGTGGTTTTGATTATAATAGGTTAGGTATCTTGATATGTCTCCACATGTTTACTTTGTTACATTCTAGGATGTGGGTAAGTAATAGAGTGGGGTTAGATGTGTTTCTAAAAGAAAACAGTCACCATTTTGTGATGTGTACATACTGTTCAAAGACTGTCCCTTCCAAAACATAACAACGTGACATTGAAGTCTTGAGCTCATCTCGTGCCGTTCAAGCCAGAATCAAGAAATGTGGCACAAGCATGTATCCAGTTGCCAGTTACAGAATTTCATTCTCCAGTTATGTTGTGCAGGATAGATCAAGAGGGTCTGACACCTCAGAGACCAAAAACTGATCTGGGACTGTGGTAGCCTAGTGGTTAAGGTACTGGACCAGAAGGTCGAGTGTTCAAATCCCACCTCTGCCAAGCTGCCACTGTTGGGTCCTTGAGCAAGTCTCTCTGGATAAGGGTGTCTGCTAAATGCTGTAAATGTAAATCTGGTGCATGAACAATGGCTGAGACAAACCGAAAGGGGCAAATAACACAGGAAAACACCAAGGAACTTGGAGAGTAGAGATCGAGGGTTTGACACTTAAGTGCGTTTACATGCACTTTTAATCCGATCATAGTCAGATTTCTGCAGTTATCTAATTATTCAAGTCAATCTAGAAAGCAGGTTAAGAAATCTCTCATAGCATGAATGCCAGTTACTCAAATTAAATTGGTTTTGGCAGTCTGAGCATGTGCACAGAGCAGCTAGTGGAAGACAACATGGTTGCCAGGTTTGCTTATTCTTAGAGATTTTGCTTCTTTTGGGCTTACATAGACTAGGTTGGGGTTTTCTCTCATGGGATCCGGCAACATTTACATTTACATTTACAGCATTTAGCAGACGCCCTTATCCAGAGCGACTTACAATTGATACAATCTTACAATCCAAGCAATTTCGGGTTAAGGGTCTTGCTCAAGGACCTAACAGTGGCAGCATGACAGAGGTGGGATTTGAACCCTGGACCTTCTGGTCTATAATCCAATTACTGCTGGGATCATGTAAACCCTGAGGTTTAACATTATCTTATTATTCAAGTGCATGTAAAGTCGTTGGTCAGATTACTGAGCAATTCTGATTTTCTGCAGTTATCAGATTATTAAGTACATGTAAACACTCTCACTGATTCTCAGTGCTGAGCTTTGGGAACAAATGGATAGACAGAGAAAAGTTCTCATCTACATAAAATAACAGCCAAATGCTTCTCAACCAAAAATTCCCACACACCCTAGTGCTCATGAAACCTTAATACCACTTAAAATCAAATGTCCCTCAAACCACAAATCCCCCCACACTCTAATGCTTCTCACGCAGTAATACCATCCACAGCCAAATGCCTTTAAATCTGGCATGCCCCACCATTAAGTATACCACAGTCAAATCCTTGCGTTGGACAAACCAACATTAACATTAATTCCCTAACTCTGGCCTTAATAGTTAGACCTCTGTTTTCAGCAGCATGTGTAACACTTTAAAAATGTCCTTCAGAAGCACATTAAAGGAGGTCAGTCATTTTTAGTAATAAACATTTTTTCTCCATATATGGCAAAGCTGTCTTCGAAATCTGTGAGCCAACAATTAAATCTAAGTTCAGGACCCTGTGGGTGCTTGAGATTCTGTAAGCAGGACGAATTGGATTTATCTGTTTGACTGATATTGAAAATTGTTCACTTTAGCTAAAAACAATAAGGTACCTCTCAAAATTACTTTCAATTACACTGGTACTATGAAAACCGTAGTATAGTTGTGTGTTGCTTAACATCCACGATACATTCTGTGAAGGCAGTAGGAATGTGAACACTTTCTTTGCCACGTCATTTACTTGTAAAAGCATTCTACATGCTGAAATGCACCTTTTATGCTCACATTTTATGTTAGGGTTCTAGTTCCCTAACAGCTAAGAACCAACCTGAGAGAGCTGTTAACAGCCATGTCTGCTACTGACTCCATGACTTATTAGTTTAGATAAATTAGTTTCATTCTTAGATTTATCACCTACGCCGCCCAAGGAGGTTTGGTTCCTTTTTGAGTCTTGGTCCTCCCAAGGTTTCTTCCTCATAACACTTAGGGAGTTTTTCCTTGCCACTGTCGCCCTAGCTCCATTTGGGATTGGATGTAGATATTAGGAGATAATCTAAACTTGTAAAGTTGCTTTGAGACAATGCTCCATTGTAAAAAGCGCTATATAAATAAATCTGAAATCTGATATTCGGCTTCTCCCTTTATCAGGGGTCACCAGAGCGAGTTAAACGTTTCCACCTCACCCTGTCCTCCACATCCTCTACTCTCACCCCAACTCCCTGCATATCTTCATTTACCACAACCAAATAACTCCTCTTTGGTCTTCCTCTTCGTCTCTTTCCTTGTAGCTCCATCGCCAACATCCTCCTACCAATATATCCACCATCCCTCCTCTGCACATGTCCAAACCATCTCAGTCTTCCCTCTCGAATTTTGTCTCCCAATTTTCCAACCTGTGCTGTCCCTCTGATGATCTCATTCCTAATCCTGTCTACCCTAGACACTCCTAAAGAGAACCTCAGCATCTTAAGTTCTGCCACCTCCAGCTCTGCTTCCTGTCTCTTTGTCAGTGCCACTGTCTCTAAGCCATACAACAAGGCTGGTCACTACTCTCTTAGAAATCAAAAATGGCACCATTGTATTTAATGAAATTGCTGCTATAACACATAGCAACATCAAAAATAATATAAATGAAGATGTTATTGTAAAACAAATAAGGGAAAGGTTCAAGGTGGCATATTTTATAACGATAAATAACCAAGTGCAATTTGTACCTAAAATGATTCTATTTCAATGAACCTAAGATCCTTGTAGCATTGACCTTAAATCATTAGCCACAATGTTTTTGCTGTGAATTTTGCAGTTAGTAACACTGGAGAGCACCGATGGCACTAAAAACAAAAATCAATCTTAACACTTCCTCCTATCCGACATGTGACAGCACCGGTCTCATAAACAAACATGAACTGAATTCTGAATTAGTGAAAGCACTGTGCTGTTCATGTGTGGCTGTGTTTGTGCTTCTGTCGCCATTGTACACTGCACAAGTTAAATGTGACCGGGACAGAATCGGTCATAAGAGACTGTTTGGCTGATGATGCTCACTTTTCAATTTTCATACTCTGTGCATTTCTGTCTTTATATCTTTATAAGTCAGTGTTTATTCCTCAGTTCCGCGATTCCGTCCGTATTCTCCACATCATGGAAATCATAGGGAACTAGTAAATTAATGTGAACGTTAAAACCTGCTCATCATCAGTGCAAACGTTGGTCAGCATTCATTCTGATCACACTGATGCCACATGTGGCTAATAAAACTTATGTTTAAAAAGACTGTTGTGTAAAAAGACTGTTTCATAATACTTCCTGCACCAGAGGCTGTGCTCTTGTGTCATTACAACTGTTTTACTACAACAGCTAATGTATCTAACAAGTTAATCTATGGGTTAAGTAGGTTAATTACCTTAATTAAACGGATAATAAACCTAATTTGATCACAGACATATATCTGAATGAACATTGTCTGATTAGATGTTATGTGGTGGATACCTGTACTGTAAAGTTTTCATTCATATTGTGTACAACAGTGTGTCTCTGTTGGACATTATGGGTTTCTCTGTCTTTTTCTCATTTATTGTTTCTGTTGCAGACGGACCAATCATTAAATGCCCGAGTAACATGACAGTCGTGGAAGGCCAATATTTTAACCCAAATTGCATGGCTGAAGGTTATCCACCACTAAAGTGGAAGTGGTGGAAGGATGGAGAAGAAATGTGAATTTCCCACAAACTTTTCACAGGAAAGAAGCAGGGACATACGTCTTAATAGCAAGTAAACAACAACATTTCAGCCACAACATTGGAATCGAGTACACTGTAAGTGGAATGTGAAAAATCTACAGGGGTGCTGAAAGTTTGGAATTCTTTAGAATTTTCTATATATCGCATAAATATGACCTAACACATCCACATTTTCACAAGTCCTACAAGTAGATTAAAGAGAACCCAGTTTTAAACAAATTAGAGAAAAAATATTATACTTGGTCATTTTGTATTGAGGAAAAATGACTCCAATATTACCATATTAGTGGTGGCAAAGTATGTGAACCTCTAGGATAGTCGTAATTTGAAGGTGAAATTTAGAGGTCAGGTGTTTCAATCAATGGGATTGACAAATCAGGTGTGAGTGGGCACTCTGTTTTATTTAAAGAACAGGAATCTATCAAAGTCTGACTATTCACAAACACACGTTGTGGAAGTGTATCATGTCACGAACAAAGGAGATTTCGAATTCTCTCAGAAAAAAGAGTTGTTTGATGCGCTCATGGCTAGAAATATTACAAAACCATCTCTAAAGAGTTTGGACTCCACAATCCAAGTCAGACAGATTGTGTACAAATGGAGGAAATCAAGACCATGTACCCTCCCCAGGAGTGGTCGGGTCCCCCCAACAAAAGATTCACTCAAGAGCAAGGAGTGAAAGTTGGCGAGGTCACAAAAGGACCCCAGGGTAACTTCTAAGCAAAATGAAGGCCTCTCTCACATTGGCTTAATTAAGTTTTATGAGTCCCATCAGAAGACATGAACAAACAAGCTGTGATGGCAGGGTTGCAAGGGAGAAAGCCACTTCACTCTCCAAAAAGAACATTGCTGCTCGTCTGCAGTTGATAAAGATCACTTGGACAGACCAGAAGGCTATTGGAAGATGTTTTGTGGATGGATGAGACCAAATAGATCTTTTTGGTTGGAAGAAAAAGTGTTATGTTTGTAGAAAGGAAAAAAACTACATTCCAGCATAAGATTCCTTAATCCCACTGTGAAACATGGTGGTGGGGTAGTATCATGGTTTTGGCCGGTTTTGCTGCATCTGGGGCCCGGGACGGGCTTGTCATCATGATGGAGAGAATGTGATTCTGAATGATATGAGATATTTTAAAGGGAAAATATCAGGGACATCTGTCCATGAACTGAATCTCAAAAGAGGAAGGTGGAGTCATGCAGCAGGACAACGACCCTAAGCACACAAGGCGTTTCTACAAAAAAGAATGGTTTTAAAATAAATTTTTAAAGAAGGATTAAAGTTAATTGTTTTTGGAATGCCAAGTCAAAAGTCCTGACCTACTTAATCCAATCAAAATGTTGTGGAAGGACCTGAAGTGAGCAGCTAATGTGAGGAAACCCACCAACATCCCAGAGCTGAAGCTGTTCTGTACGGAGGAATGGGCTAAAGTTTCTCCAAGCCGGTGTGCAGGACTGTTACCTCAACAGTTACAGGAAACGTTTAGTTGCAGTTATTGCTGCACAGGGGGGTCACACCAGATACTGCAAGCAAAGGTTCACATACTTTTGCCACTCACTAATATGTAATATTGGATCATTCTCCTCAATAAATAAATGACCAAATATAATATTTTTGTCTCATTTGTTTAACTGGGTTCTCTTTATCTACTTTTAGGACTTGTGTGAAAATCTGATGATGTTTTAGGTCATATTTATGCAAAAATATGGAAAATTCTACAGGGTTCACAAACTTTCAAGCACCACTGTACATTTTCATCAGTGGCATACATTCTCAATGCATGACTACTAACTAAAGTTAAATTAGAGAAGAAGTAATATTATTGTGATATACTCTTTTCTCAGATCCACCCTCCAAAATTGAGGAGCTTCAGAACGTATTGGTAAATCGGGGTGATGAAGTGGTACTGAAGTGCACTTCTTTTGCCAACCCTCGACCATCTTACAGATGGGAGTTTTACGAAGCACCAAATGTGAATGTCACGAGTGATGACGGAGTCTCCCTTCTTGTTATAAAAGCTGCTAATGAATATAATATCGGAAGCTACACCTGCACCTCTTTCAACAATCTGGGAAAAATGGAACACACTGTCAGAGTGGATATAAATGGTAAGACATAAAGGGATTATACCAGAATTTGTGAAGTAAATGATTTGCAACCAAGTACTTAATATGGTCATGCAATTTATATATGCAGTATATTATTTTTTTAATGTTCTATTTAACGTTCTATTAATGCTTAGCAATGTACTGCATTACACATTAACTAAGGCTAAATCTGTTTTAAATTCTGAGCTTTATGAATGCTGAATCCTCATCTCAATTTACTGTAATCTCTACAGAGTAGACACACACAGCTAAAGGTTAAAGGTCTTCTTCAGTTACCTTCCTAAAGGCATCAACACAGGATCAATTGTAAAGACTTTGTGGTAGTGAACTTGCAGACTGATATAGTTTAATACCGATATATTGGGTATTTACCCCACAGTCAATGGACCGATTTCCATAAATGGCAATATATAACAATACAGTGAAAAGCGATTAATTAATTCATTCATTCACTTAATTCACTTAAATGATTAAATATGTCAAGAAATGTATTCATTTATTTATTGTAAGATTGCTTAATCCAGTTCAATGTTGCAAGGCAGGAACCTACCCTAGATACACACACACACACAGACGCTTTAGAGACACCAAGTGACCAGAAACGTTTTTTTTTTTTGGATTGTGGGAGGAAACCAAAGTGCTTGAGGAAACCCACACATGTGGACAACATGCAAACATCTGGATCTTTGGCACTGTGAGGTGACAGGGCTAATCAGGGCTAATCACTGTGCCACCATGCCCCTATGTCATGAAATATATTACCTAACTCAATCCAATATTTAATGTCATAAAAAGGTACACATTTAATTATTTAAATTAATTAAATTCCTGACTACCCAACATGAAATAAAGCCTTGAAATTAAAACTGTCACTTTCACCCATCAACACTAAGAGGGGGCGGGACCTAGCGGATAGTTGTTTATGATTGGCTCATAGCTTTAGCTTGATAGTTTATGCCTAATGCAGTAAGATGCAAGAATGAATAAGCATGTTTAGATGGAGAATAAGCATAATCACACAAACATACCTGGCACCCTGATTAGCCATTGCTTATTCTTCAGTTTCTTAGGTTAGTTTTTAGTTACAGCTCGTTTCATTCTTACATTTCTCATCTAAACCACCCATGGAGGATGGGTCCCTTTTTGAGTTAAATTAATTACAGAATTAAATATTTGATTTGGGCAGATTTTAGACCATGAACACTGGTTAGGAATGGGTTCAGTCTGGCAGCTGTCCTAGTTTGGCATCGATTTCTATCTGTCTTTGAGTGGGAAAAACACAAATAGTGGTGGTTGACCATCCAACAACATTTTTACCTTTCAAGTGTTTTTTAACACATATTCCAATAGTGATCACATTGATGTAGTTTATATAATTGATGGCTTTATACTGTACTTCTAATCAGAAAGCTGCGAGCTCAAATCAGGGGGTGCTAAATGCTGATACTTTGTGTATTCACCCCACAGCCAAAGGGCTGACTGCATGACCCCCACTGGTGAACACGATTGTAGGAAGGCTGTGTTTTATTTGATCCGCTGACTGCATGCTTCAAGTAGTCGAGTGTTTGCTTTGCTGTGGGTTGCCAAGACCGTCTTTTGTTAAGCACAAAAGAAGTACGACCTAATGATTAACTCAGGCGGTTGTCGGAGCGTGAACTGTTGTTTTACATTCCAACCTGGCAACCCAGTGTGTCCCGTGTAGTGAAGGTGTTGGGCAGGAGTTTGGGTCTGTTTCAGCGAGGCAAACATTTTGTGAGGGCTACAGCCGATGTTCTAACTCACGACTGAGAAAAAAGTATTAGCACCTCTGAGAAGTGAAGTTGGAGTAAAGGATAAATGGCCACTCGGTGCAGGGAGCGGTTATTTTCCACATGGCTCGTCCTGGATCTGCTGACGCGGTGCTGGGTTCTGACCGGTGGGCATCTCATTTCCGTTTTCTTTTTCCGTTTTGTCCTAAAGTTTGTGTTTTGTAAGTTTAGCCGCTTTTTTGAACTCTTAAAGCATGTTACGTTTAGTACTGTAGGTGCGGAATGCGCAGTAATCCTTCACACCGGATACGCAAACTAATTCTTAACAGTAAACGGATTTTACACTTCTAGTGTGGTAAACGTGTCGGTTTATTATCTAATAACGGTCCGATAACTCGGTTTCCCTAACTACAACTACTTCACAAAACTCTAAACTATGTACACAGCAAATTCCTTTGTGATTGCTTAATGTTTGAGGTGTTGAATTACCTCTATAGCGGACTTCAGACATATTTGGCAGAGCCCTAAATAGCTACATCTGGATTTACATTTACAGCGTTTCATAAATGATCGTACATACTTGCAACAATACAGACTTCCTCTAAAACAAACAAAACATAAAACAGTAGGCAACATTAGGCACATCACATAAGGCCTAAGCTCTCCCGTTAATGATGAGAAAATATCGGTGCATAGACATGGTTTCTAATGGTTTATGCACTTTAAAAGTACCTAAGAAAGTTGAAAATCTGTACTTATTTCAGTGATACAGCGAATATACTTTCTACAGGGCATGATGTTTGTACAGTTATTATATTATGATAAACAATTTGTTCAGAACCTGTTTGTTTAGAAAAGAAGACACTCACTATGAAACAGAAAGTCTTAGTATTACATTTACACGTAGCATTAACACTGCTTTTAAGGTAAAATTGAGGTGGATTCAGGGTGTTTGCAGGGTAAAAGCATTGAATCACTTAATCTGTGAAAATTGACCTTAATCGTTATCGATCAGCCTTAAAATTATAATCAGCGATTATTTAATAAGGATCAGTAAACGTACAATGACAAAGTCAAGCAAATATTCTTTCCATGAAGGGGCACCCTAATTCACATTATGAGATTTAAAATAAATACATGGCCAGATTACTTGGAGTTGAAGTGTATTTTAAAAATGTTGTGCTTCTTTGTGATTTACGAAGGATGTGAGAGAAAAAATTGAACTGGAAATTAAACCACAGCAGTCTGGGGCTGGTTGGGACATTTTTTTCTGTATAAAAAGCCTTTAAAATGTTTATGCAGCAGGTGTCTTGTCTTTCTTTTTTTCAGTACAATGTCACAAGTATAAATTGAGTAAAAAAAAAAAAAAACAATTCACTAAGACACATACCACCACCAATTTAAACTGGCCAAGAGCGGTTTCTTTACCTGTGATGCTGCCGGTAATTGGTTTGATTATTTCTGTGTCTGTGGAAAAGAAAGACAAAAGAGAAATAAATCATAAAAAGAAAAGAAAGGAATATATAGATCTGCAAACAGAGAAGTTTGAAGGAGATTCATCTCAGAGTTTGATGAAGTTAAAAGTAACCAAGAGAGATAAGTACCCCTTAAGTTGAACAAAAAAAAAAACAGCTGAAAGAGGAGGGGTGAAAACAAGGTCTTGGAGAAAGGAAAATATTCACATTGAAAAGAAGGTTGAAAGAGAAAATGGGAAAACGCTGAAAACATAGAAGCTGGAAAGGAAAGACAATTAAATAATAATGAAATGGATTAAAAAGTTAAAATAAGAAAGCTTTTGTTTTAGACTGGAAGAAACCCATCTCCGCCTGAGCTTGATGGGAAGTAGAGTTCTATTTTGTTTGACGACACTATTTTGTGTGTGTGTATCCCCCATTTTGTGATTTGTTTGATTTTACCAACTATTTCCGCAATCCCTGCTCCTAGATTTGCACATACTACTATTAATTTGTGGTGCAGAGGTAGAGTGCATGCCACCTAAAAGTTATTATTATCAGTTTATTAGGTTACATGCCAATGCAACTACTTGCAGCTTGGCGGAGCCAGGATTAGTACTTTCAACCTCTCATAACCTACCACCCTACAAAGTTGAAGTAATTTATATAATGTAGCAAATAATTACCTCCTAAACTCCGGAAGTAGAAGGAAACGTGTTATATATGCACAATATGTATCAACATATTTCATTTTAAGGACAATTTGTCTCGGTTCTCGACGTTGGCGCTTGGCACACTTGCTTAAAGTTGTATGAATCGAGCCACGTGACATGTTTGAGTTGAAACTTGATTCATGATTCACGAGTCACTATTCAGTACACAGTGATTCAGATTCAGATGCTTTTTTATCATACAGTGCTGTATTCTTAGAGCAAATAAGTCTCCATGAGTCCTAAAAAGGTTAGTTTACAAGAGCCAACCGAAAGCAAAACAGGAATTGAATGCTCCAGAACAGTTAGCATTAGCAGCTATGCTACCACCCAGACTTCATCAGTAGAGTAAGTGTTTTTTACTCTTCACTATCAATCCATTACTCACTAAATTATGTGAGATTTTTCAACACTTTATATAAAATAAGCTTTGTGTTAATGATTTTGGCTAACTGTAGGTTAATATACATTTACATTTACATTTACAGCATTTAGCAGACGCCCTTATCCAGAGCGACTTACAATTGGTACAGTCTTACAATCCAAGCAGTTGTGGGTTAAGGGCCTTGCTCAAGGACCCAACAGTGGCAGCTTGGCAGAGGTGGGATTTGAACCCTGGACCTTTTGGTCCATAGTCCAGTACCTTACCCGCTAGGCTCCCATCGTCCCACGATAAGTGTTTTAAACATCATTACTTATCATAGTATCCTTTCCATATCTTCGCTATGATACAATATAGACGCTCTACCAAACACTCATTAAACTCCTCAGTTCATGATACATTTAATTTATGATGGATTTCTTGAACATATCCCCTTCATAAATCAGGATGCACCTGTACAATACAGCTCCATTAATGCATATAATGTCTTGTGAAGTGTGGATTTTCTGGGGTTCTGGAACAGATTAACTCAATTTACATTATTCCTTGTGGGAAGAATTAGCTCGGGACTCATCGTTTTTGGTTCTCAACAAACATCTGGAACAAATTACTGATGAGAACCGAGGTACCACTGTATATACAGTCGTATGAAAAAGTTTGGGCACCCCTGATAATTTTCATGATTTTTCTTTATAAATCATTGGTTGTCCAGCTCAGCAATTTCAGGTAAATATATCATATAGCAGATGAACACCGTGATATTTGAGAAGTGAAATTAAGTTTATAGGATTTACAGAAAGTGTGCAGTAATTATTCAAACAAAATTAGGCAGGTGCGATAAATTTTGGGCCACCCCTTGTCATTTGAATACCTTTTTAGCCAAAGCACTAATATTGGAAAACACCAAAATTTTGTATTGTAGCTCATTTGAACCCTTGATTCTACATACACAAGTGAATCCAACTAATGAGACAGGGTTAATAAGGTGGGCCAATTTGAAGTTTTTTCCCTCCTCTTTTTTTTGCATCTTTCTCCTCTGAAGAGTGGGCAAGCAATGGAAGCCCTCAAAACAACTCTCAAAATGGCCCTGAAAACCAAAGGTTGTTTCAACATCAAACATGGTTTCAGGGAAAGGGAAAAGCTTCTAAGCTCCTTCAGAGTGTTCAGCTTGCTGTCAGTTTCCAACTGTGACGAACCATAGTGAGGGCAATGGAAAGACCACAGGCACAAGTTCTGTTAAGGAACTCCCCGAAGTGGCAGACCAAGACAATTCTCAGATAAGCCAGAGGCGAAGGATGGGTGAGAACAGTCATATTTCAAGCCACACATACCCACCTCAAACCTACAACCTCACAATCTCTTTTGCTGGCAGATTGGTGTTCACTGTCAATCGTTCAACAAACTTATCCAAGCGCACTTTTTTGCACAAGGGAGAGGCTCTATGGGAGAGTATGCAAGAAGAAGCCTTTTTTTGCTGGAGACCACCCACACACAGAAGTCACTTGAGGTGTGCTAACAAACAGCACATTGGACAATCCAGCTTTCATTGTTTTGGATAAAGTGCTGTTACTGATGAAACTAACTGAGTTGATGTGGGGGACATAACAAGGAGCGGAAAGAACACAACATCCCCAAGAATACAAACACTTTGCTAACAACCCTCCACAGTCAAATTTTGCAAATTTGGGTGGCGGCTTTTTCCATCCATTTGCCTGGTTGGACTGGTGTGGGCCAAGTGCAGGTAACTAAGGAATTCTTGTTAAAGTGAGGGTTCGCATGGATTTCAGATTAATATCCTCCAGATTTCTGAGAACAATGTCCCCAAGAATCATTGACAAAGTTTGCCCAAAACCGAGGCCACGACCCACCTCCAACCCTTGCCCTTCCAATCTACTAGGCATCAATGCAGAGGAACAGTACAATACAAAAAAAAAAAACGTTCTGGAAATGGGCCATCTTCAGTCCCCCAGACATGAATATTACTGAAAATGTGGGCTGTCCATGCTCGGAAACCATCAAACCTGACTGAACTGGAGATGTTTCTAAAGAAGAATGGTCCAAAGCACCTTCAACCAGAATCCAGACTGGAAGCTGTAGGAAGCGTTTAGCGGCTGTTATTTCTACAAGAGGAGGATCTACTAAATATTGATGTCATTTTTCTGTTGGGGTGCCCAAATTTATGCACCTGCCTAATTTTGTTTGAATAATTACTGCACACTTTCTGTAAATCCTATAAACTTCATTTCACTTCTCAAGTATCACTGTGTTCATCTGCTATATGATATATTTAACTCAAGTTGCTGATCTGAACAACCAAGGATTTATAAACTAAAATCATGAAAATTATCAGGGGTGCCCAAACTTTTTTTTCATACGACTGTAGTTTTTTGCCAAGCCATTATCCTGCAGTGTTTATGGAAAATTAGAAAACTGCTGTCCCCCCTTTTTACTGAGAACGCGCCAATTTTCTTTTTCTTGGTCAAATTTATCACACACACAATCCAAATGTTTTGAGAATAGAGCAAAGGAAACTGAACTGAGCCTACACTCTTTAGTTCTTTTTAGTTCCTCCCAGTTTCCTTATTTCCAACTTATTATGTGTTTTTGTAGTCGAAGATGATAGTTTTTTTTGTTTTCAGATATTTCATTAAAAAATATACATATAAAATAGGCAATGTTTTTTTTGATTTAGATGTTTTCAAAAACACATTTTTACTTTTTGGTATGACACCTATAGTGTGATTACTTAAATATTATAAAACAAACAAGTTATAGAGCAAGAACTGCACAAATTTCCCTCAGCATGCCGGGATCAGCTTTTTTGAAGAACCAGACCAGAAGATCGGAATTGGCCTTTTTTTTGTCTTTTACATAACAATATAAGAAAACGGCAAACACCCATTTTTAAAAAATCAAGACAAACAGATACAACCTGCTGGTTTGTTTTTATTTTTTTAGCATATTTTAGAAATGAGATAACTTGTTAATTTAACACTTTTTTTAATACGGTTTAACGCGGGAAGTGGTGCGTATTCAAGTGCGGGTCCTGGCCTTTGCTGCACATTCCACACTAATTGAATTTGAAAAGGAAAAGTTTTTTTCACACGAGCAGGAAAATCCTTCATTCCCCGTCCTCCGGACAGCCTAGTCCACTCGGCACCATTGTTTACGTATCCACAGACCTCATAATCTAAAGAGATTCAGCAAGTGCGGGACCTCGATAAGCAAATAAATTTTCTTTTCTGACACACTATTTCCTCTTTTTTTTTTTTTTTGGTGTGCAGGTGCAGAGGCTGATTGTTTCCACTCAACATTCAAACCCCCCATCCCCGCCCAGTGTTGGAGCTTGGAAGTATGGGAAAAATCCCACTAACTGTGCGCCTGTACTGGCAAACCCCCGTGCCCCCTTGGAACTGACAATGGTGTGCGATTTTTTTTTAATCAGACAGGTTTCTGGGACACCTTCATACTTACTTTAGCTTAACTTATCTTTTTGTGCATTGGAATGAAAACCCTTCGTGGCCAAGGAACTTTCCACATGGACTTGGGCGAAGTTAGTCCTCAAGAAATTTTGGAAGGTTACCTATTAAAACAGTAAGTGGTGCCATTCCTTTCCCTGTGCAGCTCCTCAGGTTTTTTAATTTTTTTTTGGGTAATACAATATGTTTTTTTCAAAAACAAATACATTCATAATTTTAAGAGCCTCTTAATATGCCTTTTTTTTTTCAAGAGCCTCCAGAACAGGTGGTCCCCCCCATAGCCACCAGTGGAATCACACACGGGCCGAAATGACTGAGTCAGACGTATGGACCTCCGGTGTGTGTTTTCCAGACCATAATGAAATGTGGCGTCCTGTTCAGCTTCTTCAAACTGTGAGCCTGTGGGTACAAAGGAAAGAAACGCTAGTGGAAAAAAAACGAAATATACTCTTTGACAGCAAACCGATAAGAGTCCAAGAATCGGTCTGCTTACACTTCAAATCGTCCCGCAAGAGTGAAGAAGTGATAAAATGGCCCCCCCCCCCTTTTTTTTTTTTCAGTACAGGTTTTGGGGAATCCATGCTGAACCTAGAACAGGCAGACCTCCTACGATGAGATCAGATTCCTCTTAAATCACTGTTGCATTGTAAGTATGAGGCGCACAACCCCCCTTCAGATATAATACTTAGCCTGTTATTAAGAGTTGGCTGAATTTCCAAAATGGTGCATGAAAACGTAATGGCAGGAAAAGCTGTTCACATTTTAGGTAAGTTTTTTCTCTACACATTCACGGAAATTCCGATATCCCTGGGAAAAAAGAGGGCCTTTTTTTTTTTTTTTAGTAATAAAAAAAATTCTTAAAACTTCTTTAAAGCTAGGAAAAGAATATGACATTAAAATAATGACAACTGGTTAAGTTTTTTTTTTTTTTATTTTTTAAATTCCACTTTAAGGCAGAGCTTCGTCTGAACTTTCCTTCCAGCCTGCCTTGCTGGAGCCCTTTGGCAGAGAATCTGCAATCTCTGCCTTTAAAAATATTACCAAACAGATCACCTAGATTTCATATTTTACACAATATAAATGTAAATACTTTAAGTTATAAGGATTAAGCGGGGCATGGTCTCACTCGGCTGGCATTACGCAATTTTGACGCTCTCTCCTTGCTCACTCTTCCTCTTCGGCCACCACAAGTAACTTCCCAGGTTCAAGTCCCGGTGGGTGCCTTCCCTGTCTGGAGATGGGTTGCAACATAGGTATGAGGAAAGGAAAAGATCACCCCCTTTACCTAGCTTTATTGTGTTGTGCTGTACGTAAATGGGCAAAAATGGGCCAAAACGTAAAAATTAAGCTTTTTAATGGTCCCCTACAACAAATCTTGGTCAGAACGTAGTAAGAACTCCGAAAAATCAAATCCTCCTTGAGACTGTGGCCACAAAACCATTGGCCTCAACACTACGGTGAACTTGTTGGCTTTTTTTTTTTTTGCAGTGCCACCCCTTTTTTTGTGATTTTATATTTCTTATGTTTTTTTGGTCCGGTCCCAGATTTGACCCCTGTAGGAACATGTTTTTCCCTTCAACATTATACTAAGGGTGGGCCCAAAATGAGACAAAAATTTAAAAATCGTATTTGTGAACTGTTGTAGCCTAGCGGGTACGGTACTTCGGACTGTGGAACAGAAGGTTTTTTTCAGGGTCCTGGGTCAAATCCCGCACTTCTGCCAAGCGGGCCCACTGCTGGTTTTTGGGTCCCTTTGAGCAAAGGGCCCCTTAAACCCACAATTGGGCTTGGATTGTAGATTGTAATCAATTTGTAAGTTCGCTCTGGATATGCCAAAAATCTGCTAAATGCTGTTAATGTAACATTGTGAAAAAATAAGATAGCAATATACTATGGGTACGGCCATAGCATCCAGGTTTACATAACCATCCTATTTCTCCTGTCTGCCCTATATAGGAAACGGTTAGAAAAATTTGGTGGAAAAGGAAAAAGAAATCACAAATGTTTCCAAAGGTCCTAATATAGATTCCATCCTGTGTTGTGGAGAAACTTGCCGTGCCAGTGCCATTGTTGACCCTCCTACTATGTATGAATAACTAAACTCGGCCTGGGGAGGAGCTGTCAATTAAGGTAGAAGTTGGCCAGGGTTTTTTAAGAGGCAAGTGGTCCTATAAAACGGGCATGTTTTTGTGTTTTTTTATGTACCTGTGCTTGTAGACAAAAAAACCCTATAAAACACAGCTAAATTACCAGAAACTGTAATACCCGTGTTTTTTTCCCACGGCTTAATCCAGGGTGATCGTTTTTGTGAAGCTGATGGCCAATCCCCGACACCCACTATCACATGGACCCCCAACACTATTGCAAAATATCGAGGTGGAAAACTTTAAAACACCCTAAAGACATACGTGGCGTGTTAAACAACTGCCCACTGCTTACCAATGCTTGCTTGGAATCGAATTACAGAGTGGTCCACACAAGTGATCATGGAGGTAACGGGTTTTGCCTTTAATATAATAATGCTCTTTCCTCCCTTTCCTCCCCCCCCCCCCGCCCCCCCCCCCCCCCCCTTCTCTTTCTTCTGTTCTCCTTGCAACATCCCCTCATACTCCTTTTTCAAACTCTCCATTGAGACTTTCAAATCTGCCTTTTAAATAAACTGAAGGTAACAATCACAAATCAAAGTAATCTGGGTTTTTCCTAATTTCCAGTTTCTGAAGAACTCTCACCCAGTCCCAGAATTTTTGTGTTAGAGGTTAGGCAACCTGAAATCTTTTCCTATTGCACTACCATCAAGCCCCTGGTAAATCTAAGCCAATGTCCCTCCTGCTTAGATACATAAAGCCTGCTGCCAGGCCCTGGACCCAACTTTGAAGTAGAGCACAAAAGGGGTGGACATGGTCAGCAACAATACTCAGGTAGGCTGATGTTTAAATGATGCTCAGCTGGTACTAAGGGGCCCAAAGTGTGCCAAGAAAACATTAGACCACCGTTAGACCATGACTAGCCTGAAATGTTGATACAAGGCAAGATGCGTTTATGCTTTCATGTTGTTTACGCCACATTCTGACCCTACCATCTGAATCTCATAGCAGAAATCGAGACTTGTTTTTCTCTAGTCTTCTGTTGTCCAATTTTGGTGACGATTTGTAGCCTCAGTTGCCTGTTCTTAGCTGAATGGGGTGGCACCTGGTTGTGGCCTTCTGCTGCTGTAGACCATTTGCATCAAGGTTTGATGTGTTATGCATTCAGAGGTACTCTTTCTGGCTTTATTGAGTGGTTATTTGAACTGCTGTTGCCTTTCCGTCAACTCAAACCAGTCTGGCCATTCTCCTCTGACATCAGTCAGGCATTTTTGCCCAGAGCACTGCCCCTAACTGGATATTTTCTTCTTTTCAGACCCCAGTAGGGACAAAAAAAGAGAAAATCCCAGTAGGTCAGCCATTTACAAAATACTCATACCAGCCTGTCTATCACCAACAACAATGCCATGTTCAAAGTCACTAAAATCAATGTTCTTTCCCATTCTGATGCTTGGGTTGAACTTCAGCAGGTCATTTTTACCATGTCTAATTGCCTAAATGCATTGAGTTGCTGCCATGTGATTGGCTGAACTTCATTGCTTGTAAATGGTTAAAACCTGTTGGATGGCTAATTCTAGTATTTGTGTAGCTATTTTTTAGTATTCCTTTAAGTTAAGAACACACTTAGCTATCAACTGTACCATGTAGGTTTATGTAATTGTTTTAACAATAAAAGGTCAGGACACTTATAAGAAGGAACACACCAAAGTCAATTTGAGAACATGGATATTCTAGTTATACTGCGTACTTATTGTTGTTCTATTAGTATTCCAGTGTGGAAGTATTAACAGATTAAATGTGGGTAAACAGAGGTTCTGCTTAGGAAATTAGTTCAGTTAATGTATTCATTGCTGTCATTGAATAGACCATACATTTGGACTGGATATTTGTTCTTCAGTACTGTGTTGAGAAACGCTGTTGGATAACATCTTACTAACATTCTTCATTTCAAACTTAATCTCACACACTTGGGCATTTTGAATCATATCCTGGCTGCAGATAAGCATCACTGAGTTTCCCATTGTTCAGTGTAAGTAGTTATGTGAAGAGGCATTGATGGAGGTAATCAGAGCTGCATTCAGTGTACTGCACCGGTTGTGTGCATTGTAGAGGACTTAAATTGCAGTGGGACCTCGGTTCTTGTCGTTAATTTGCCCCAGGAAGCATTTTTTTCCATAAAGAATAATATAAATTGAATGAATCTGTTCCAGACCCTGAGAAAATCCACACTGTGTAAGGCATTATATGCATTAATGGAGTTGTATTGTACAGGTGCTCCCGAATTTAAACGAGTGGAGGGAATATGGTTTTTTCCGAAAAACTTTCCCGAAAAAATCCTTCATAAGTTAAAAATGGGATCATGACACTGAGGAGGTTAATGAGTGTTTGGTAGAGGGCGGGTCCGTTTGTATCATAGCGGAGATATGGAAAGCATATTATGATAAGTAATTAAGTAAGTTCATGTTAAAAACATTTTATATTAACCTATAATTGGTCAAAGTCATTAACACAAAGCTTATTTTATAATAAAGTGTTGAAAGATCTCGTAATTTAGTGGGTAATGGCTTGAAAGTTAAAAGTAAAAGCAAAACACTTACTGTATTGATGCACTCTGGGCGCTAGTATAGCTTAAGACTGCAGCCTGTGTTCTGGAGCATTCAATTCCTGTTTTGCTTTCGGTTAGCTTTCATAAGCTAACCTTTTTAGACCCCATGGAGACTTATTTGCACCAAGAATACAGTACTGTAGATGTAAAAATAAAGACAAACAAATAAAAATACAAATAAAAAATCTTCTGAGGGCTATTGTGAACCTGAATCACTGTGTGCTGAATTGTGAGTCGTGAATCATGGATAGTGAATCGAGTTTCAGCTGAAACGAGTTCCGTGGCTCGACTTTCTAATCAAAATGAGTCTAGATCAGAATTCGACAAGTTCTGAGTTGGTCGAGAACCGAGGTACCACTGTAATTGATATACCATGGTAGGAGCTACAATGGATATGGAGGGAAAATAAAATGCTTGCTACATTTAAAAGCCAAGTCACTGCTTGTTGCTGTGAGAAACAGTAGAGTTATTTGACCCTCAGTACTCTAAGAAGTGCTTTAATTGGATTAGTTACAGTGTCAGTTGTGGCTCAATAGTTAAGGCTCTGGTCTAGTAATTGTAAGGTTGTGAGTTCAATTCCCAGCTCTGCCAAGCTGTCTTGAGTAGAGCCATCAACTGCTCAGCTCAGTAAATTGCTCTGAATAAGAGTGTCAGGTGTAATTTTAGATTGAAAAACATATACCACTTTTAGATGTGTAGTTAAATGAGGTGTGTTTGATTAATATGGTAACATGTCTGTGAGTTTATAGACAGTGCTGTAGTGTCACTCCAGCTTTATACCAGTTTTGCAACAACTTTTCCCCTGCCGTACATCAGCTTTACGCCAGCTTCATTCCAACTTTACTTCTCCTGTACACCAAGTTTAATTGAAGCTTTACTCCAGTCATAAACCAGCTTCACTCCAGCCTTACACCAGAACTACTTCAGCTTTACTCCAGCTCCTGCCTTTGCTACACAGATTTCTGGCCTGCTTTTTAAACAATCATTACATCATGCTTTTGTCCATGCTTATGAAACACAGGAGTGAGAGATTCTGCACAGTTGTGAATGTGGGCTCGTTCAGCCAGCGGTTTGCTTGCACTCTTGTGTGAAGGTCTGACATTCTGCCGTTATCCATGCTCTTACATTTTCCAGAAGATTTGCTCTATAGAGATTATTAAACGTATCTGTAGATCTTGAGAGTGGATTTGTCTCTCCACGACAGCCAATTGATCATCACATGTTGTTAGTACTAGACCACTTTGACATATTCTCTCTCTTCTACTTGCTTCAATGTTCTTCAATAATGGACTAGAGCACAGGTGTCAAACTCAGTGGTGTAGGCCAGTTAATTGAATACGTAACAACTCATTCATTACTACACAGCATTTTCCCCATAACAGCAAAGATCTCATTCTGACCACAAACTTTGAATCAATTATGGCATCAGTAGATCTATCAGTTGCAGGGGTAGGATCTGAGAGAGAAACATGCTTGAAAATAACCTTTATATTATAATATTTTCATGTTTTAACCCCTTGCTTTCTTGGTCAGGGCCATGGCACTCTGGTGCCTGTATCAGGAAAACACAGAACCCAGGATTGGACACCATTCACATTGGGAGTTTAGGGGACTCCCCCTCAGACAAAGCCCATTTGTGTCTGAACGTGATGCATGTCCTGGCCATGAGGCACTGCCTTTGTTCAAAACCTTGGTCCTAATATACAGTGGTGTGAAAGTGTTTGGCCCCTTCCTGATTTCCTATTTTTTTTGCATGTTTTCACACTGTTTTGGAACATCAAACCAATTTAAATATTAGATATTAAATATTATTATACCAAATACAACATAACTAAACACAAAATGAAGTTTTTAAATGAAGGTGTTTATTAAGGGAGGGAAAAAAATCCAAACCTACATGGCCCTGTGTGAAAAAGTGGTTGCCCCCTTGTTAAAACATAACTTAACTATGGTTTATCACACCTGAGTTCACTCTCTCTAGCCACACCCAGGCCTGATTATTGCCACACCTGTTCTCAATCAGGACATCACTTAAATAGGACCTGCCTGACAAAGTGAAGTACACCAAAAGATCCTTAAAAGCTACACATCATGCTGAGATCCAAAGAAATTCAGGAACAATTGAGAAAGAAAGCAATTGAGATCTATCAGTTTTTAAAGGGTTATAAAGCCTTTTCTAAAGCTTTGGGACTCCAGCGAACCGCAATGGGAACCATTATCCACAAATGGTGAAGACATGGAACACTGGTGAACCTTCCCAGGAGTGGCCGGCCGACCAAAATTTACCCCAAGAGTGCAGCAATGGACTCATTCGAGAGGTCACAAAAGACCCCACAATAACATCCAAAAGACTGCAGGCCTCACTTGCCTCAGTTAACGTCAGTGTTCATGACTGCACCATAAGAAAGAGACTTGGCAAAAAATGGCCTGCATGGCAGAGTTCCAGACGAAAACCCACTGCTGAGCAAAAAAGAACATTACAGCTCGTCTCAGTTTATCCAGAACACATCTTGATGGCCCCCAAGACTTTTGGGAAAACATTCTGTGGACTGACGAGACAAAAGTTGAACTCTTTGGAAGATGTGTCTCCCATTACATCTGGTTGTAAAAGTAACACAGCATTACAGAAAAAGAACATTATAGCAACAGTAACATATGGTGGTGGTAGTGTGATGGTCTGGGGCTGTTTTGCTGCTTCAGGACCTGGAAGACTTGCTGTGATAAATGGAACTATGAATTCTACCAAAATATCCTGAAGGAGAATGTCCGACCATCTGTTCGTGACCTCAAGCTGAAACGAACATGGGTTCTGCAGCAGGATAATGATCCAAAACACACCAGCAAGTCCACCTTTGAATGGCTGAAGAAAAGCAAAATGAAGACTTTGGAGTGGCCTAGTCAAAGTCCTGACCTGAATCCTATTGAGATGCTGTGGCATGACCTTAAAAAGGCCGTTCATGCTCGAAATCCCTCCAGTGTGGTTGAATTACAACAATTCTGCAAAGATGAGTGGCCAAAATTCCTCCACAACGCTGTAAAAGACTCATTGCAAGTTATCGCAAAGACTTGGTTGTTGTTGTTGCTGCTAAGGGTGGCCCAACCAGTTATTAGGTTTAGGTGGCAATCACTTTTTCACACAGGGCCATGTAGGTTTGGATTTTTTTCTCCCTTAATAATAAACACCTTCATTTAAAAACTGCATTTTGTGTTTACGTATGTTGTCTTTGACTAATATTTAAATTGGTTTGATGTTCCAAAACACTTAAGTGTGACAACCATGCAAAAAACAGGAAGGGCGCAAACACTTTTTCACACCACTGTATGTTGTCATGTAACAGTGAAGTCCGATTGAATATTTTTTTGCCACAGGGAACATACCATCTCATGTGGTAAAAGGTCCAGTCTCCCAATCCATTGAGCACTGGCAATTTTAAGGTAGAACTTGGATTTACTGCTGCTGGACTTTGAGTGCTGGAACCTGTATTCAACGTATGTGTCTCCTGAGGTGGGATTTGAACCAGAAGACTAGTTTCCTGGCAGAACCTGGACTTACTGGTGCTGGAAGCTGTATTCAAAGTTTGTGTCTGTCAGACCTCACCTCTTCTGAGGTGGGATTTAAGCCTGTCCAGCCTTGTAGGTAGAGAGCCAATTTATAGTGCTGAGGTTGTATTGAAGCTGAATTTGGACCAGTGCCCAGCACCCAATGTCCAGTAGGGGTTCCCTGGCACCGAAAGTCCAGAAGCCTGCGAAATGGTTGCTGGCACCAGTAAGACCAAGGCATGAACAATAATAAATGAATGTATATGAGCATGTGAATGTGTAAATGTGTGTTCTGCCCCACCTGAGGCTCCTGGGTATCTGGTGCTTCCCGGTTGGGGGACTGGGTCTGCCTTTTTCTGCTTCACAGACTAGATTATGTGTGTTTATCTATAATAGATATATGCTTTGTTAATCTGTAAAAGGAGTTCCTTAATTTAGCTGATTTACCCAGTCAACAAACGCACTGTTAATGATGGCAGTAGTTATGAAGTTGTAAGTAGGGATGCACCGATACTGAATTTCTTGGGCTGATACGATAATCTGTTTTTATCAAATTATGGTAGTCGATACCTGTATTTAAAATACAGTATTTCATTTTGCAATATAATAAAATAATAAGCAATAAAACAGTTAAATCGGACATGATGATTACTGTAAACATAAGGTGCTGTTCACTCAAAGGAAAAATGGTTTCATTCCATTTTAATTTCTAACCTTCCTTTAAAAAGGTAAGAATCATTGTTTAGTCTGGTACAGGCAAGAACAAGAATAATTAAGTGTATAAGAAAGCTTAAGATTGAGAAGCCAGAAGAAAGAATATAACTGCATGAATAACTATACAGTCAGCAACACCAGATACTTTGCTTAATGAGTAACAGCCAAAAGAGAAAACAAAGAAACATTCATGTGTACATATATAACAAATATTGGTTATAATATTGGCTGAAATTCTGATATCAGACCGATGCCGATAACTGAAAGAAATCCATATATCGGCAAATAATATATCAGCTACCAATATATCATGCATCACTAGTTAGCAGGCTTAATAGTGCACTGATTTTCTCTGTCAGTGAGCAGGTTGCCATGTAATCGGCTGATCCCCTTATTCAACAAGTCTGTTTCACAACTTTGTGTTATTGGCTATTAATGTATCATGCACTTAAAGTACAGTGAATAAACTTAGTAGCTTATGGCCCATTTAAAAAATATGGCCCAGACATGTACACTGAGTTTGACACCCTTAAACTAGACATTTGTTTTATTACCAGTCCAAATCAGACTAAGCCAGACTGAGACTTGTAAGGCACATTCTATCCATAATAGATACTTAAACTGCGTTTGTTGTTTCTTTGGTGTGTTTCTCGACACAGAGGACTACCTGCCTGTGATTGCAGGTTTTGTTGCTCTCGTGGTGGTGATCATCTCGGTCTTCTTCATCAGCATCTACTCCATCTACTACAAAAACACCAAGATGGGCCGCTACACCCTGGAGGGCGCCAAGCCCAACGCCCAAAACGGCAACGTGGCACAGAATGGCAAGGACAACTCGCTTCCCATGAAAAAAATCCCAATGAACAGCGCGTAGGATGTGTTTGTCCATCGTTATCTGCACTGACTTCTGTTGGCCCATGAATGGAGCGCTGTAAGACTGGCTCATTTGATTCCCACACTGCTTTACTGGGACTGTGGCCTGCCTGCCTGCCTGGCTGGATTAGATCCTATCTTCAGAGTTTGCTTCACTTAACATTATCAACCATCTGTTTTTCATCCTCTGCTGAACAAGTCTATATTCTCATTGACTAATGGATTCACCTTAACTTTATCTACTGCGTGAGGGTTCTCTTGCAATTTCAAGAGAAATTTCAAGCCCACTTTGACTGAACTGCCCTTTTCTCTGAGCAATAAAGAACTACTGCGTGTTTGTGGCCAGTAACTAAGAGACTTCTAAACATACAGAGGCTCCAAGTCACTGTATGTGTTTTAATTATGCCACAGTGATTTCCTTTGATCCAGCTTCGACTTGGGAATAATGTTTTCTGAGCTTGCTGATGAACCACTAGATCGTGACACTTTTGAAACTGTGTGCTAAAATGAAGGAAATGTTAGTGTTTTTATGCAAATTGAGTATTTATTCAGACCTTTGAAGGCAATCTTTCATGCTAGATTAAGCTACATTGTGATATATGTTTAAATATTTCATTTCAATTTATATTGCTCACAAACTGGAACTTGGGCATAATTTATTTTATATTGTTTCAACCTGATCTCTACCTACTGCATCTATAGCGTGTCCATATACATAATTTTTATGTAATGGAAAAAAGCACAGAAAGTCTGCTTAGTCAAAGCCACATCATGCTGCATGAACGTGCAGGGTATTGATCATGGAGGGTTGAGGTTCAGAGCAGATGACCAGACAGCCAGTGATATGCACAAGGCAAACACCGCAGAGAAAGTCCATATAGTAGCCTTGATCGATATATCATTTTCAGTGTATGAGTGTTGTATTTTCCAGAATATTACTGCCCAAAATATCACTGTATGTGATTTTACTGTAAGTGTAAAGAATTTGAACAGGGTAGTCTGTGGCCTTTCCATGAATTCACTGCCAGTCCATCACTTGCTTTTGTAACCGCATCACCTTCATCTTGCAAGCCCGTCCCTGTGTTTGAACCTTGTTTTACTGCCATTTCCAGCTGCTGACTCTTACCTCCATGCCACAGGATGAGCTGGTTCACTGACTCGTAGGAGAGAATGGGTAGGTGACACGGTGCCAGGTGAATTCACAGAGTGCCAGTTGTTGGCAGGGCTTTGAAGGGGTCTATTGCAGCTGTACCTCCCCTCATTTAATCACAGTCTAGTCGTGCGGGGCTGGAAAGGCACCACTGGGACTTGAACCTGAGTCTCTGCGGTGGGAGGCTAGTGTGGACTGTGATTGCAGATTTAGATTCATGTTGTCATTTTACGGTTCTTAGAACTGAATTTGGAGTACAGCATAGCAATAGTATACAGCATAGTAATTATATCATAACTATAATTTAAATATGAAATGATCATTATGTAATTACATTATGGATGTGATGGGTAGAGGTGGAGTTGAAAGTGACTGGAGTGTTTCTTTAAGTTGTGTGAAAGGGATGATTTCCAATGTTAAGATATATTGGCAAGGAGGCTGACTGTTTAAGGCTAAGAACCTAATTAAAAGCCTGTGGGTTTAAGTTCTGGTCTCTGTTAGGTCTTTGAGGAATATTCTTCATTTCAGCTGCCTAGATCAGAATTGGGGCTTAGTAGGAATTTAAAGATTAGGATCTTAATAGGATTGGCCGCACCCATTACATACTGTAAGAAAAAATGTGTCCAGCCTTTTAACCTCTTCCTGCTTTTTGTCCTGTGTTGGTTGTAATCTCTTGAATGTATAATCTTGTTTGTGTAGAATTTCCTCCGCACCAAGTCTTCCTCTCAGTGTCCTATGTGTGATTTTTAATATGTATGTATATATTTTTTGCTATTTGTACATTCTCTTTGAGAGCTTAAATACAAACTTTGATATAACACTGGCAGCCGTAGTCATTTTTTCTAAATGGCTTTTTTTGAGTGTGGAGCACATGGAATGATGGAAACCATTAGATGTCATGCCACACTTTCTCAAGAGAGGACTCCTTGATAAATATACTCCACATAATTAAATAACTAACGTGAAAATCACAAGCAAGTTACATTATCAGTTTATCAGCAATTTTACATTAGGCAGGAACTGCAGTCAGCATAGGGGTGGGTGATGTGGTAAAATTATATTACAAAGATGCTGCTGAAAACACAAGTGGAATACTTCCATCTACACAGCATCTGAAAATACACAACACCGTGGCTCTACAGCTATAAACACACATTATCAATCACACACACTGTAAAAAGGCTACCTAAGATACATACACACACAATCTGGGCACTTGATTAGGATCATCATCCACCTCACATTCCGTGTGTTGTGTGTTCTGAGATGCCTTTCTGCTTTCTGTCAGCTCGAACTAGTCTTGCCATTCTCCACTGACCTCTCTCATCAACAAGAAGGTATTTCCTGCAGCTCACTGGGTGTTTTTTCCTGCACCATTCTGAGTAAACTCTAGAGACCGTTGCATGTGAAAATCCTGGGAGAACCCAGATATAGAAAAACTCACACCAGCCTGTCTGGCACCAGCAATCATGGCATGGTCAAAATCACAACGCTTTAACATAAAATCACATTTTTTCCAATTCTGATGGTTGATTTGAACATGAGCTGAAGCTGCAGGCCTGTATCGGCATTATTTCAGGCGTTGCAATGTGGACACCCAACTGGCTGATTAGATAATTGCATGGATGAGTGGGTGTGCAGGAGTTTTTTCATAAAGTGTGTGTTGAGTGTATATACTGTATACAGTAGGGAGCAAAAGTCTGAGAGCACTAGTGACAATGCTTATTTGGATCTTTGTGGAGAAAGAGTTGTACTGCACCAGGATAATGACCCAAAACATAGCAGAAAGCTTTGCAACAAGTACAGTCTAAACTCGTTATCTCACCCACGTCTGTTTTTAGGACTATTTTTGACGAGAAGCGAGTTTACGAAGTGAAATTCACACCTGATGGTGACATAAGCGTGTTTTACTGAGCATTTTACATGCTGTGTACATGTGGTTTACATGTACAATTTCTGTTCATTTACACAAATTTGGTAACGCCATCGATCAGTTATTTCCAGCCATCCAAGACTAGACCCGTATTTCTTTGAATGGGGAAAGACCTAAATATATCCACAACTGAAAGAGAAAATAACGTTTAAAATGCACATTTAGAATAACTGGTATAATCTGACAATTACCGTATTTTCCAGGCTATAAAGCGCACCGGGTTATAAGGCGCAATATCAACGATCGGCTGCTAACGTGTACCATCTACTTTACTTTACTTTACTTTTACAGCATTTAGCAGACGCCCTTATCCAGAGCGACTTACAGTTGATTCAGTCTTACAATCCAAGCAATTGTGGATTACGGGCCTTGCTCAAGGACCCAACAGTGGTAGCTTGGCAGATGCGAGATTTGAACCCTGGACCTTCTGGTCCATAGTCCAGTACCTTAACCGCTAGGCTACCACAGTCCCAATCGGTTCTAGGTCAGAAAGCACAACCAGAATTAATTCATACATTAGACGCACCGCATTTAAAGACGCACTGTCGATTTTTGAGAAAATTACAGGATTTTAAGTGCGCCTTATGGTCCGAAAAATACGGTATGACAATTATGAAAATGATATGACTTACTTGCATTGTTTTGGTTCAAATAATACAAAAGTTATTTAAAAATTAAGTACATTTTGAAGGTTATTCTGGCTATTGCACATGTGCAGCCACAGACTTGCTGCCCCCGTCTCTGACACATTTACTAATATGCTGATTGGTTCTTTCTAATGACAGGGTGGGGCTTCTGTACTAAAGTCCCATTCATATTTCAACCAGTGACCGGTCTCCTATTTATATAATGTCTCTGATTGAAGTGCCACCAACCGACTGGTCTGAAACTTGGCGGCTTAGCGTAGAATTTCATTGCTGACCAGAAGTTTGTCACATTTTAAGCTTGGTGAGGGTGAAAGTCGAGGTTGATGACTTTTCGCTGTAAAGAGAAAAAGCAAAGAATTCAGTAACATCACATGTTGTGCTCTTTGAATATTGTGGAATCATTCTGCGATAACATTGATCATCACATTTTGCTTGTGGAGTCGGTTGTCATTACAGCGAAAGGGGGAACACAGCAAATACTACAAATACTAATAAATCCTAAAACTTATTCAAATGTTTTTTTTCACAGATTCAACTTTCATCAAGCTTGATTTTTCAAATCAAATCTTATGATTATATTGTTGATTATATTGAGAAAAATACATAATAGAACCATGCTGTCAGTCTTTTGGTTAATTGGTGTGGTTAATTTGAATTTATCAGTCTTTGATAAGTAACAGATTTGAACTAATACTCAGATTTTTAGTATTGTTTTTGTATACACATTGGGAGAAATGGGAATAGCAATATACTGACAATTTTGGAGTGACTGCTTTGTGGCACTATGGGCCTATTTTAAAACCAATGTCTCCACTGGTTGGATCCATTTTGGTTTGATACGATCGTGGATTTTAACCCCATTTTTTCCTGGTCAGGCTGCCAGGGCCTTTGGCACCTTTGCCCTGGTAAAACAGGGTAGACGCCTAAGCGTGCTCTGGGAGGGATACCAGTCCAACGCAGGGTTGGGTCTAGGTCCTTGTTGTATGATGATCCCCCAACTGCCCTCCCTCAAACAAATAATCGTATCTTCATCCCCTGCCGGGACTCAATCCTGGGTCCAAAGGTGGTGGGATAGGGTTATAGACCACTGCGCAACTTGAGCACCAAATATATATACACCAATCAACCTAAGCATTAAAACTGCCTGGTCTGTAACGATGTTTAGGTCAGTGTTACATGTCAAATTAAAGTAGACATAAATTCATCAGGTAAATGGTGCACGCATACCCAACCATCCACTTCATGGAAAAGTAAATGGGACACATCGGATCAGACGACCTACTTCCATTGCTCCAGTGTCCGGTTGTGACGCTCACATGCTCACTGAAGGCAGTTTCTGGGGTTCGCATTGTGAGCATTGTAGCTGGCCTGCAAGGAGTGCGGATTGATGAGCCTTGGGCGCCAATGCCCTGTTGCCGTCTTGGACCATTGTTGGGAGGTTCTCACCACTGCTGACCAGACAAGCCTCACTGTTTAGGGGATGCTCTGACACAGTCATCAGGGCATAATGATTTGTCCGTTGTTAAAGTTGCTCAGGCCATACTCCTGAATGTTTCTCCCACATCCAACACATTAACTATGAGGACCTACTGTTCAGTTACCATCTAAAATATCCCAGAGCTTAACATGTGCTTTTGTATCAAGAAAATCAACATTATTTGTTGTGAAACATAGAAACATCCTTCTATAACACAAGTCCTGTACCCTTCTTCACTTCTACACTTTTTCACTTCTTTTACTCAAGCCTGAGAATAAGTGCTGCAGCACATGGGTTGATTGGATGAAATCAGCCTTATTTGGATCATTGAATTAACCTGCAATGTCATTCATCTTTCTGATTGTCTTCCTAGCTGCCAGGTGTCCACTTCAGCTCAGACCTCCTGCAGTAATGGTGGAGTATGGCACTTCAGTTTCAGTGGACTGTTCCACTGATACAGAACACTTAGGGATGCACTGGGAGGCATCTCAGGGAGCAGTGATGATAAAGGAAAGTGTCCAGCTTATTACCTGGAGGGTCGATCGTCTCACGCACTGGGACATACAACCAATTTGCTACATCGACATGGAAAAGCAGTGCTCAGCAGATCTCCAAGTTACTGTTTACAGTGAGTTCTTCTTCCTTACTGCATCTTGCAAGCATCAATAAGACTGGTAAAGATGACAAGGATTATCTATTATTACCCATTATCTGTTTTCTTGCTATAATGTATGAGATATTTGAATCTCCCTCCCCTGGAAAACCATTGGAAAATCTTATTGATTAATTATCTATGGTTGGACTGGAGTTTGGCCTCTACCTGCACCTCCCGCTTCTTCTAGTTAGTAAGAAGCTTGGATTTATTACGGGATTCAAATAAGATCAATTGTTAAGAATCTGACGTGAGGACACTGGGACTTGTGTGTATTTACACCTTTATGGACCTACAGCAACAAAACATTTCCTAGGAGAAGTAGCCTTGAGGGTGTACGGCGACAATGGGCCAACAAGAACTCAGTTATATAACATATAACGGTTATGACGATGTTGTTTGAAGATATCAGAACGAGGTCAGGATTTTCCTTAAGAAATACTGGATTATAAGGCTCTCATTATCCAAATATGTATTATCCAAGCCATTATTTTTAGTAACAAGGTCATTCATGGTACCGGGTCTGACCATATAGTATCAGTCCGTTATATAGTCTGATTTTATAAATCCATTTTAGCACTAAGCACTTGATACGTTTTCTTTCTCATCAGGGAGCTTCCACACAAGGGTTCCATCAGCGCAGCGGGTCACAGTAGGGCCGTGATTGAAAACAGACCAGTACGAGCCCAGTGTGACATCCAAAACGTGGGAACCTGTTTCATCTCCTTTACAGTGAACTGGTTACAAGGACAAACATCTAGTTGGCAAAAAACATCGTTTTCAGACTAACCAAGATCTTGAACCAGTCACGATACTCCCATGATGTGAACCGGGGCAGATTGACGGAGTCAGTACAATGTGAAGCAGGAGCTCAAGTGAAGAGAACTGGAACTCAACCTTCTTTAAAGTGTTCCTCACCGTCCGGCACATTACTGTACATGTACGTTTTGCTTAAGCTAATTAATGATCAATGATAACGTGCGTTGTTGTGATGAGATTTGACGTAATACTGCTTTTCTCAGACACACCACCCACCAGGCAGGTGAAATTGTTAACCAGACAGCTTGATGATGACACGTTGAAAACCCCTCCATCCTCCACTCTTCTTCCCACCCTCCCTTCTTCCTCCCTTTCCCCACCCCCTCCACGTGCTTTTGCATACCCTTCTCCTTCCCTCCTCCCGCTCTTCTTTTCTCTCTTTACCCCCCTCTGCACGATAACGGCAAATCCTTCCGAAATATACTTGGCATTCAGCAGAGGACGCAGAAGGAATTTAAACAGGAGGAAGGGACCAGAGGTCCTCGCCTTATCAACACTGACTTCAGGGCACTACACTTGCACAGCTCCAAACGGAATCGGCAGTGTCACCAAACTGTTCATCGTTCAAACCTAAACCGAAAAGGTGAGTGCAAAAAACTTTCATTACAGTTTTCCTTCTGGATCTTCTATTTATTGTTTAGTTGATTTTTAGTTCATAATATTCCACAAAATAGTAGGACTGTGGTAGCCTAGTGGTTAAGGTACTGGGACTATGGACCAGAGGTCCGGGTTCTCCAAATCCCACTCTTCCAAGCTGCCACTGATGGGGTCCTTGAGCAAGCACTTAACCCACAATGGCTTGGTGTAAGGGGCTGTATCAATTCAATTGTAAGGTCGCTCTGGATAAGGGCCTCGGCTAAATGCTGTAAATGTAAAATGTAACATCTAGCCTCAATTCTAGATAGCCTCACAGATATATGCCTTAAATACAAAGTGGTTCTCATCTTTCCTTCGTTCCATTATAATGGCGCTGTATTGTACAGATGCTCCCTGATTTACGATGGGGATACATTCTGATAAATCCACCATAAGTTAAATGTACAAGAGTTTAATGAGTGTTTTGTAGAGCGGGCTAACTTTATATTCAGAGCCTATAATAAGTAATGAGACCTCAGTACTGTTTACATCACTTACATTAACCTACAGACTAAGAAGGTCCAAATTCATTAATACAAAGCTTATTTTATAACATTAAGTATAAGTGTTGAAAAGTCTCATGTAATTTAGTGAGTAATGGATTGAAAGTGAAAAGTAAAAGCAAAACACTTACTCTGCTGGTGAACTCTGGGCACTAGCAAGGCTACTAATGCTAACTGCAGCCTATGTTCTCCTTTCTTTCCTTTTTGGTTGGCTGTCAGTAGTAAGCTTTTAAGGACCCATAGAGACTTATTTGCACTAAGAAAACAGTACTGTAGATGTAAAAATAAAGAACAACATGATAAAAATAGTGGAGATCTTCAGTGAGAAACAGCTGTTGTGAATCTGAATCACTAAATCACTGTGTACTGAATCGTGAATCATGAATCATGAATCAAGTTTTGGCTGAAACTAGTCGCGCGGCTCGACTCATACAAGCTTAAGAAAGTGTGCCAAGTACCGAACAAACGACGAGAACCGAGACAAATTTTTCTTGTCAAAATGTGCAGAGAGCAAATTTTGACTAGTTCCGAGGGTGTCGAAAACCGAGGTACCACTGTAATTGATAAATGAAAGTGAACATTCACTATCTCAAACAGGAAAACTTCAGTTTTCTTAACTTAAGCTCTACATGTTACCTGTTAAGTTGAAATTCACCTTTCCTGGAATTCTAAGTGCAAAATGCATGACCAGTGAACAAAATTCCCAATCAATAAAAAGTGTTGGGATGAGACAGACATTTGAAAATTCTTACAAAATGACAGTTATTTTCCTTAGTGGCTCATGATTTACATGACCACTCTTAAGGTACTGGAGTACTAACCAGGTCCAGGGTTCAAGTTCCAATACTGCCAAGCTGCTACTGGTGGCCCTTAAACAAAGCTGTTAACAAACAATTTGCTTGGTTTGTACCGTGTAATATTATTTTAATTCCTGCGAATAAGAACATTATACCAAATGATTAAATGTTAGTAGTTGTGTGTTTGCCACATTCTTAAGTCTTGGGTATTCATACAGTGGGGCAAAAAAGTATTTAGTCAGCCACTGATTGTGCAAGTTCTCCTACTTAGAAAGATGAGAGAGGTCTGTAATTTTCATCATAGGTACACTTCAACTATGAGAGACAAAATGAGGAAAAAAATCATAAATCACATTGTAGGATTTTAAAGAATTTAATTGTAATCATGGCGGAAGGAGGAAAAAATAAGTAATTTGGTCAATAACAAAAGTTCAACTCGATACTTTTGTAACATAACTTTGGCAATGACAGAGGTCAAACGGTTCGTAATTCTCATCAGGTTGGCACACACTGTAAGCTGGTGGTATTTGGCCCCATTCCTCCATGCAGATAATCTCCTCTAGAGCAGTGCTGATGTTTTGGGACAACACGGACTTTCAACTCCCTCAACACATTTTCTATGGGGTGACGGTCTGGAGACTGCAGGCCACTCCAGGGACCTTGGAATTGCTTTTATTTATGGAGCCAATCCTTTTTCCGAGGAGCGGTGTGTGTTTGGATCATATGTCATGCTGGATGACCCAGCAACGTTCAATCTCAATGCTCTTAATGATGGAAGGAGGGTGGTTTTGGCTTATAAATATCTCATGATGACATGGCCCGTTTCATCTTCCCTTAACAAGGATCAGTAGTCCTGTACCCTATGCAGAAAAACAGCCCAAAGCAAGATGTTTAAACCCCCATGCTTAACAGTAGGTATGGTGTTCTTGTGAGCAACTCAGCATTCTTCTTCCTCAAATTGAGTTTTTACAAAAATGCATTTTGGTTTCATCTGGGGGTACCACATGATATTCTCCCAATCTTCTTCTGGATCATCCATCTGCTCTCTGGCAAACTTCAGACGGGCCTGGACCTGTACTGGCTTAAGCGAGGGACACGCCTGGCCCACTGCAGGATCTGAGTCCCTCTCAGTGTTAGTGTGTTACTGATGGAGCCTGTGTTACTTTGGTTCAGCTCTCTGCAGGTCATTCATCAGGTCCCTTCGTGTAGTTCTGGGATTTTTGCTCATCGTTCATGATCATTTGACCCCCAAACGGGATGAGATCTTGGCGGGAAGCCCGATCAAGGGAGATTATCAATGGTCTTGTATGTCTACAAGTGCCTCCCACAGTTGATTTATTCACACCAACCTGCTTGCCTATTTTAGATTCACTCTTCCCAGCTGGGGCAGGCTTCAACAATCTCTTTGGTCTTGGCCATGGTTGAGTTTGGAGTCTGAACGTTTGAGGCTGTGGACAGGTGTCTTTTATACAGCTAAGAGGGTCAAAACAGGTGCCATTAATAAAGGTAACGAGTGGAGGACAGAAGTTGCTTCTAAGAAGTTGGTACAGGTCTGTGAGAGCACAAAATCTTGCTTTTGTGGGTAAATCTTTAAAAATTCGAACAAGTGATTCCTGGATTTTTTTCTCATTTTGGTCTATATAGTAGAAGTTGTACCTATGATGAAAAGAAGACGTCTCTCATCGTATCTAAGTAGGAAGAAATGCACCTCAGTGGCTACTAAATACTTTTTTGCCCACTGAACACTTTCTCCTTCCTGATATGACAGCCTCCCATTATAGGTTGAAGGGCTTTCACTAGAGTCAGAACATGACTGCAGTATTCGTCAAAAAAGAGCATTGAGGTAAGGGACTGATGTTGGGTGAATAAAAGCCTGGTTCATCGTTGGCTCACATCCCCAATCTGTTGGAAGCGGCTGAGGTCAAGGCTTCGTGTAGTCAGTCATTTTGCAATCACGGTGTGTTTGCAGAGTTTGGTTTGTTGTAGTGAAGCACAGATTTCCAAATACTGTGGATCCAGCTCGGTCGGCACTTGGTACTGACCTAGTTAAACAGATCGGATTTCGGCTAGATGTGTCAGATTGACCATAGCCACGGTTGCTTTGCACTTGGAAACATTAACATGATACATAATGTGATCAAATAAGAAAAAACATTGTTTTTATCAATTCGAACAGAAATCTCCATACATTTAATACTTATGAAGGATACAAAACAGTTTTGAGAGAACATTTTCATCCTTTTGCCATCAGTTTAAGGTAGTCTAAATGTATAGTTAAATATGAAATAATAATAAGGGCTTCATTTTAACAAAATCCTCAGTTTACTGGCAGCTATCAGGAACTAGCAGCCATGATTCCAAGAACATGTTAATTAGTATAAAGGTTTGTGAGATTCTTTGTTTAATTCTTAGTTCATTCTTTTCAGTTTTCAATTTATACACTAGCATGTGGGCACAGCACAGTTGTTCGGAAGGTAGCACTGTTGCCTCACAGCAAGAAGGTCCTGGGTTTGATGCCCGTGTGGAGTGTGTGGAGTTTGCATGTCTTCCCCATGTCCATGTGGGTGTATTCCAAGTGCTCTGGTTTCTTCCACAGTCCAAAGACATGCATTTGGTTAACTGATTACTCTAAATAACCTTATGTATAGATAGAACCTTGTGTCTGTTGTTAACATGGCCATTGATGCTGATAGCGACGTTAAATAAACCAAACGAACAAACGCTAGGATATTGCTGTTCACAATGCTCGGAGAAATAACCATGTCCGGGAAGACTGGCAGTGCAAACAGTCGTCCATTTTGGTGCAGTTAGCATAGCTTAGCATTGCAGTATTTTGGGGAGAATGAGAAAAAATTGGAGAGGAGTACCCAGTTGCTAACAAACCAACTAACTCATCAACCATATCCAGTAAAAAAGAACACACACTGTGCACTGTGTTTTTACTGTGTTTATGTACCATTTTGTAATCGAATTGGAATGTGTTATATAAAATGGCATGCTGAAACACGGGTGCAATTAACATTGTAGTAAAATTTATTCTCCCCAGAAGTCTGCGTGGTGAAATTGCTCATCCCAGCGAATTCCATTAAATGAATGTGATTTCGCTCATGGGATCCCTGATGAAAGTCTAGTGTGACTGTGGCTTTAGACACAGTACAGTATAAAGAATTTAAATGTAAGTCTTAAAAGCAGCTGATAACGGATCTGCACAGGTACGCACTGCGTAACATTGGTTTGGATGATCAATTTATATATATTAAGGTATTTACCCAACTTAACCCATATACAGTGGTGCTTGAAAGTTTGTGAACCCTTTAGAATTTTCTGTATTTCTGCCTAAATGTGACCTAAAAACATCATCAGATTTTCACATTAGTCCTAAACGTCGATAAAAAGAACCCAGTTAACAAAGGAGATTTCTGAGGACCTCAGAAAAAAGTAGTTGATGCTCATCAGGCTGGAAAAGGTTACAAAACCATCTCTAAAGAGTTTGGACTCCACCAATCCACAGTCAGACAGATTGTGTACAAATGGAGGAAATTGAAGACCATTGTTACCCTCCCCAGGAGTGGTCTACCAAAAAGAACATTGATGCTTGTTTGCAGTTTGCTAAAGATCACGTGGACAAGCCAAAACGCTATTGGAAGAATGTTTTGTGGACGGATGAGACCAAAATATGACTTTTTGGTTGAAAAGAAAAGCATTATGTTTGGAGAAAGGAAAACACTGCATTCCAGCATAAGAACCTTATCCCATCTGTGAAACATGGTGGTGGTAGTATCATGGTTTGGGCCTGTTTTGCTGCATCTGGGCCAGGACAACTTGCCATCATTGATGGGACAATGAATTCTGAATTATATCAGAGAATTCTAAAGGAAAATGTCAGGACATCTGTCCATGAACTGAATCTCAAGAGAAGGTGGGTCATGCAGCAAGACAATGACCCTAAGCACACAAGTCGTTCTACCAAAGAATGGTTAAAGAAGAATAAAGTTCATGTTTTGGAATGGCCAAGTCAAAGTCCTGACCTTAATCCAATCGAAATGTTGTGGAAGGACCTGAAGTGAGCAGCTAATGTGAGGAAACCCACCAACATCCCAGAGTGAAGCTGTTCTGTAGGAGGGGGAATGGCTTGCTCTTCTAAAATTTCCTCCAGCCGGTGGTGCGGACTCGAATCAACAGTACGGACGTTTAAGTTTTAGTTAAGTTAGTGCTGCACAGGGGGGTCACACCCAGCTTACTGAAAGCAAAGGTTCACGACTTTTGCCACTCACTAATATCTATACTGGATCATTTCCTTCACGAAATAAATGACCAAGTATAATATTTTTAATTCTCATTTGTTTAACTGGGTTCTCTTTATCTACTTTTAGGACTTGTGTGAAAATCTGATGATGTTTTAGGTCATATTTATGCAGAAATATAGTAAATTCTAACGGGTTCACAAACTTTCACGCACCACTGTATTACCTTTTCATATATAGTAGCTGTTGTAGTGCAGCAGCTGTAATGACACATGTAACACCACAGCTTCTGGTGCAGAAAGTTCAGGTATCAGAATCAATATCAGAAGACAAAAACTGGGATTGGTGCATCTCTACTTTTGTGCACAGGGTCATCGTTTTTATTCCTCTTCACCAAAATTCAAGCAGGTTCTAACATCTGCCAAACCCAATTCATACATCAGATTGCCAGTGAAACAGAGAATGCTTTCAGTGCTCCACTGGTGCTGTGTCGTCTTATGAGCTGCCTTGCTGGGAAGGTGGCAGCCTATGACTCATGTACAGAAAGAGCTCCAGTCCTCATACTGATACTCGTAGTACATCTGTCAAGCCCTCATGCCCCCCCACTCCTGCAGTTGGCTTGATGATGCCAAATCACCAAATGTGTTCCTTATTATATAATTGTATTGGACAAAATAATCATCAGGAACTATATTTTTGTTATTCTACTTCTGACTGAACTTTAAATAACTTTATTCTTATGAACTCCTAGATTCTGTGTTATGCTTTCAATTTACACAATTTCTCTGTATCCATTTAATTCCCTTTTTATTTATGTAGCTTCTATTTATGTAAGCGTCTTTCTCCATGCCACATTCACACTAGGCTTGCCCTGGCTTTGGGAACCTTGAATGTCAGATGCCACAGACCCAGCCCCCATTACCTGAGTGAGCTCTGTACTCTCAATTGGTGGGACAAGACTCGGAACTGTAAAGCTGGAAATGCTACTTAAACCTTGCTGGGGTGGTTCAGCACCACAATCCAACATATACTTTAGTATACAGTATACTGTATATATATTGTATATACTATATACTATATATGAGATGTTATGAGATGTTCCTGCTATTCTATTCTCAGTACTCTTTTCTCTGTACTGAAGTACGTAGGAAGAAACATCCATGCTAATCACACAGTCTCTGTAGATGCTGCGGATAAACATTAGGTTTAAAATTTCTGGAGTCTTCCTTTAACAAAGCCTCGTCTGTTGCAGAAGCTTACGCCTTACAAAAATACAGCTTGTACATGTAAAATCAGGCAAGCTCAACCACCCACACAGGCTGACTCATAGCTTCTTGGGAAATTCAGTTGTATTTTGAGTCACATGCAGTACCTCTGGTCAAATGGTATGTTTTTGTTGATTTTTCGAAATGAGAAGACGTTAACATAACCACTATGATCTGGAAATATGCCCAAACTCATTGACATGTTCATGAAACCAGTTTGTGTACGCAAAATAAAAAAAAACAGAACATATAGAACATAACATACAGAACATACATTTATATGCGGCATTAAAAAATTTAAAAAATCCACTGAATCCAGACATTATTATAGAGGCAGTATCAGATCAGACAGAAAAAGAAATAAAAGACAGCCTAAATCTAAAGAAGAACTATAGTATAGTATAGTATACTATAGTACACCGGAAGATTACTTCAGAAAACTTAAGTACAGTCTCCCAAAAAGTGTTCAAGATATGCTTAGTGCCAAGGGAGGCCACACAAAATACTGACTTTTGCCTGTAGAAGCCATTTTGACCTGAAAATTGTGGGTATTTTTATTTTGTGTACACATATCCTCAAACTGGTTTCTTGAACATGTCAATGAGTTCACTGAGGAATGGAAGATTTGCATTCTGGATGTGCAGCTGACAAATATGTAGCAAATCCCTGATATCGCTGGGTTTTTTCGAGGAACTTGAAGAATTAATATGTATATATATATATATAATTATATAAAAGTCATTATACCATTGCTAAAACAACAAATCTAATGGTGACCTAAGGCTTAACGTACATCAGCTGAAGTACAGCTGTAATGACAGATGTATTAGTGCAGACACTGGTGCAGTAGTAGCATGCAGTCAGATGAGTCTGCGAGAGAACAGCAGAAGCAGAATTCTGTGTGAGGTATCGGCCTGAGCTGTATGACTGGCTCTTTATAAGCCTCTTGATAAGACCCAGACTGGAGCATGCGGTCTTATCGGTTTGCTTGGCTGAGCATGGGATGACCTAACTACAGCACTGTATGTGTACAGTATCTTGGCTATTTAGTCAATACCAGTACAGTACAGCATCCCATATAGCTTTGCTGGTTAGTAAATAGTATAAAAGTAGAGTGGTACCTCGGTTAATTCATTCCAGAAGGCTTGTCAAGTACCGAGAAATTTTTTCCCATAAGGAATAATGTAAATTGATTTAATCCATTCCAGACCCTCAGAAAATCCTCACTGTATAAGGCATCATATGCATTAATGGAGTTGTATTGCACATGTGCTCCCTGATTCGATGGGGTTGCATTCAGACAAATACATTCCATAAGTGAAATGTATCATGAACCAAGGAGTTTAAAATAGTCTACACTGTATCATAGCGGAGGCAAACTTATTTTTTGAAACACTTATACAGTAACATACGGTAAGCTAAAATCATTAACACAAAGCTTATTTTATAATAAGCTGAGCTAACTGCCTGAAAGGGTTCTGGATGTTCAGGTCCGGTTTCCTTTCGGTTGGTTGTTATTACTAACCTTTTTAGGACCCACGAGTTCTTATTTGCACTAAGAATACAGAACTGTAGGTGTAGAAATCAAGAAAAATATGGTAAACACAGTGGAGATCTTTACTGAACAAAGGATTTTGTGAGTCTGAATCACTGTGTGGTTCAATAGTGAATTATGAATCGTGAATCGTGATTCGTGAATCGAGTTTCAGCTGAAACAAGTCGCATGGCTCAACTCATACAAGTTTTTTAAAAAAGTGCACCGAGTATAAATTTTTCTAGCCTAAATGCGTCGAGAAATGAACTAGACGAGTTCGGAGGTGGTCGGGAACCGAGATATGTAGTGTAAATATCGTACAACTGTACTGTATAGTATGTTGTTTGGACAATATCAACATCTCATGCCTCAGTTTCACAGAACGTATCATGGACCTTAAGTGGGGCAGTGATGCAACTATATTTATTCAGAAAATCAACAAATATCTCCATGTCAAGGATTTGGCATGGCACTGTTTGGCATAGGACTGCAGATTTTCCTCAATAATTTGGGTGTATCCTGACCATCCACACTAAATTCACTTGACGTCAGATGAGGGCCAGTTAGCTTGGTGTGTTATCTGGAAGGGTACACATGGGTGGTAACAATAAAGGACCCAATCACTTATCCAAACCAGGTATTTTACTAATGAAATGCTGTTGTTATTTAAGTTTAAATGAAAGGTGAGAGAATTATGAACAGCTATAATGATTTTCTATAGGCACTACATGTACAAAACATTGTATTAGCCATTTCTGCAGTGTCATAAACAATAAACTATAGATTGAATAAATCTGAAGTTGTTACTTAATCGTAATTATTGTATCTTAATATTCCTGTTCTCTTGCAGGTAACAAACGGACCGTTTTCTGGGCTACTTTTGTACCCTTCATTGGTTTGGCTGTGGTAATGATTGTTGGTTACATGCTTAAAAAGTGGACTGAAAAGAAATGAGTCTTCGTGAAGGCAAGCCAATTTTTTAATAAAACTGTGAGTATGTATAGTGAATGATCTCCTGTTTTTAAAGAGATCCGCTACTTTCACTACTTCATAGACAATACCTTGACTCAAACTCTGTTGGGTTTGATTCAACACTGGTGAATATCAATGTGTGGGAATAAACACCACTTTTTTCTGACATTGGGAACATCTTTGGTCAGATCCAGAGCTTACTGTGAATGTGCCTCAGACGGCAAGCTAAATGGCAGCAGTTGTGACAAGTCTTCTGTGTTTTCAAACTTTAATACTCCCTTTTATTTATCTTGCCATTTTATTTATTAGACGTGCATATTATTCATATTATTGTGTTGTGTTTAGTTTGGTGTTAAACCTGTTTAATCAAATTTGTCAAATCATGTGCCAGGATGAGCCGTCGTGTTGACTGTAGAGTTTTCCTTGTTTTCATTTCCAGCTGTATCTTAAATGTTTTTGTATATTATTTTAATTATTTGAAGGTTTGACTGTAAGTCACGACCTTGATTACATAAGGTCTAATATCGCCTTTAATTATTATGTTTAGACTAGGAAGAAATCAGTCAGGTTCACTCCCACTGTAGTTCAGTTACAGTCAGATGGAGTTGCTATTTCCTGTCTTTATTTATAAATGAAAAGTCTGTCAAGGTGACTCATTTCTAAATTTGTGTCCTCCAGCAGTACCTTAATTCATAATTCATAGCAAATCATCTGGGGAAACTTGTATAGCATTTCAAATCTTTCATATTTGAAGTTGTTGCAAGCAATACACCTGTTACAATATTTCAATAACCAAGAACAGTATTCAGGGTACAGTTGCACATGTGTAGTGTGTAGTACCAGAATTGCACATAACATCAGCATTCAATGCACTATAGTAAATCCTATGTAAACACCTCTCAGAGTTATGCACAGAGAACATGGGCATGTTTTCATGATTCACAGCTTAACAATAAGCACCTTTTCCTGAAGCATTCTTCATTCCTGCCACAAGTCCAGCACACCACTTTGAGAAAGTGGGGTTTCCACAGTAATGACTCAAACACAAAAGACCAAAAATGTGATTGAAAGGACAGAAGCCAGAAATGCATTGATAGACAGTATTATGAACAACACGGAAGATCATCCAGATGAACCAGACACTCACAAATGAATGTGAACCAATTAATATAGTTATAGGTTTGAGAGAATATACAGGTAGTGGGGGACAAACAAAGGAGTACTACTTACAATAGGACAGACACACACTCATGAACACCATTTACAGCTTGTTACAAATAAGCAGCGGAAGGTCATACATACACAAACACAGGTAACTTGCACAAAAAGTCTCTAAACACATCAGCTGAGTTAGAACAAACGTGGTCTAATGAGCAAGATGGCCGGTAAGGTAGTTACAAGTTCATTATAAAGATACATCTGTTCACTCCGCCGCCATCTTGGTAACACCACCAGACCAGACTCCTATCTCTTTGTATGAGAAGAGACCTATACAGTAGTGTGAAAAGTGTTTGCCCCCTTCCTGATTTCTTAGTTTTTTGCATGTTTGTCAGACTTAAGTGTTTCGGAACATCAAACCAGTTTAAATATTAGTCAACACAAGTAAACACTAAATGCAGTTTTTAAATGAAGGTGTTTATTGTTAAGGGAGAAAAAAAATCCAAACCTACATGGCCCTGTGTGAAAAAGTGATTGCCCCCTAAACCTAATAACTGGTTGGCCACCTTAGCAGCAACAACTGCAACAGTGTTTTGATAACTTGCAATGATTCTTTTACAGTGTTGTGGAGGAATTTTTGGCCACTCATCTTTGTTAGAATTTGTTGTAATTCAAGCCACATTGGAGGGTTTTCGAGCATGAACTGCCTTTTTAAGGTCATGCCACAGCATCTCAATAGGATTCAGGTAAGGACTTTGACTACGCCACTCCAAAGTCTTCATTTTGTTTTTCTTCAGCCATTCAGAGCTGGACTTGCTGGTGTGTTTTGGATCATTGTCCTGCTGCAGAACCCAAGTTCGTTTCAGCTTGAGGTCACGAACAGATGGCCGGACATTCTCCTTCAGGGTTTTTTGGTAGACAGCAGAATTCATAGTTCCATTTATCACAGCAAGTCTTCCAGGTCCTGAAGCAGCAAAATAGCCCCAGACCATCACACTACCACCACCATATTTTACTGTCCGTATAATGTTCTTTTTCTGGAATGCTGTGTTACTTTTACTCCAGATGTAATGGGACACACACCTTCCAAAGAGTTCAACTTTTGTCTCGGCAGTCCACACAATGTTTTCCCAAAAGTCTTGGAGATCGTCAAGATGTGTTCTGGAAAAACTGAGATGAGCTTTAATGTTCTTGTTGCTCAGCAGTGGTTTTCGTCTTGGAACTCTGATATGCAGGCCATATTTGCCCAGTCTCTTACTTATGGTGGAGACATGAACACTGACCTTAACTGAGGCAAGTGAGGCCTGCAGTTCTTTGGATGTTGTTGTGGGGTTTTTTGGTGACCTCTTGGATGAGTCATCGCTGCGCTCTTGGGGTAATTCTGGCCGCACTCCTGAGAAGGTTCACCACTGTTCCATGTCTTTGCCATTTGTGGATAATGGCTCTCACTGTGGTTCGCTAGAGTCCCAAAGCTTTAGAAATGGCTTTATAACCCTTTCCAGGCTGATAGATCTCAATTGCTTTCTTACTCAATTGTTCCTGAATTTCTTTGGATCTCGGCATGATGTGTAGCTTTTAAGGATCTTTTGGTGTACTTCACTTTGTCAGGCAGGTCCTATTTAAGGGATGTCCTGATTGAGACCAGATGTGGCAATAATCAGGCCTGGGAGTGGCTAGTGACAGTGAACTCAGGTGTGATAAACCATAGTTAAGTTATGTTTTAACAAGGGGGGGCAATCACTTTTTCACACAGGGCCATGTAGGTTTGGATTTTTCTCTCCCTTAATAATAAACACCTTCATTTAAAAACTGCATTTTGTGTTTACTCATGTTGTCTTTGACTAATATTTAAATTGGTTTGATGTTCCGAAACACTTAAGTGTGACAAACAAGCAAAAAAATAGGAAATCAGGAAGGGGGCAAACACTTTTTTACACCACTGTATATCCGAAACTGAAAGGGCAGTTTATGTTTAAAATGCATGTTTCAAAGGCACCCTGTTGAAAGGGCTACACATTTTTCAGAGCTATGCAATACTCTCTATGTACCAGTACACTGTTCAAGGGTTTGTACTTCAGCAGCACAATGATATCCCAGGCTATGTCAGAACTACCTTAGAAGACAAGACATTGGTCTTCAAATCTTGGAATGCCCAGCGCAGTTTTCCAGACTTAAACCCCTCTGAGGTGGTTTGGGATGAGCTGAACCGAAGGGTAAACGCACAGCAAAACATTTCTGCAGCAGTTTTGGGAAAGAGCTTAACAAACTATACTTGATTTCAGAGGTTCCTCAAAAAAAGGGGGGGGTGTTGCTATTATATCTGCCAAATACAAAACCTTAAAATGTGTCTTTTGGTTCAATTTTGTTAGCAAAGCGATCCATAATTCCTTATCTTCAGTTGCTTGTTTTGTTCTATGTTTTTTCAAGTACATTGAAGACCTTACACTGTGTATAAATCAACAAAAACGAAAGATATGTGGTGTTCCAAACCCTTTGACCAGTAGTGTGCCTCATTCCCAGAAATAATTCAGATGACAAAATGAGCCCGATTCTCATTATTTCTTAAGGGATCATTCCTAACGGGTTCCTGTATACAGTACTGTGCAGAAGTCTTAGGCATTCTATATTTTTCGATTTATATTCTGTTTATTTAAGTTTTAGTGGTCACTGCACTTTTTAGTTCTACAATTACTAACTGTAGCCCATCTGTTTCTTTACATACTTTGTTAGTCCTCTTTACTCTGTTCTGTAATGATAAGTCCCAGCACAGATCAGGTATTATTTGGGTGGTGGATCATTCTCAGCGCTGCAGTGACACTGATGTGGTGGTGGTGGGCTAGTGCGTGTTCTGCTGGTATGAGTGGATCAGACACTGCAGTGCTGCTGGAGTTTTTAAACATTGTTCAATCCCTGTTCACTTTATGAGGACTGTGGTAGCCTAGTGGTTAAGGTACTGGACTCTGGATCTGAAGGTCCAGGATTCAAATCCTACCTCTGCCAAGCTGCCACTGTTGGGTCCTTGAGCAGGACCCTTAACCTACAAATGATTGGATTGTAAGATTGTATCAATTGTAAATCGCTCTGGATAAGGGCATCTGCTAAATGCTGTAAATGTAATTGAGCCATTCACCTTATTGTTTTGCCTTGTAGATATAAAGTCAGAGACAGTAGCTCAACTATTGCTGCACAGTTTATGTTAGTCATCCTCTAATCCTTCATCAGTGCTCATGGGATGCAGGTGGCTGGACACTAATATGTAATATTGGATCATTTTCCTCAATAAATAAATGACCAAGTATAATATTTCGCCTCATTTGTTTAACTGGGTTCTCTTTATCTACTTTTAGGACTTGTGTGAAAATGTGATGATGTTTTAGGTCATATTTATGCAGAAGTATAGAAAATTCTAAAGGGTTCACAAACTTATAAGCACCACCGTACATAATACTGCATACATTAATGCAGGCACTCTGAGTTTAGACAGAATCATACAGCCTGGAGATGCAGACATCCTGCAAGTCTCTACTATAGGCCTATTGTCATTATAAATTAATAGCTGAATAATATTTGACTAATGATTAATGTGTCTGGACTTTGTTGCAGACCAACTAATACAAAGTTTGAGAATCATTAGCCAAACTGCAGTCCACCTTGCCAGAACCTCACAAGTCTTGGCTCTCTTCATGGTGGCAACTGGGTCTGCGTGATGCACAGCACAGACCAAGCATACAATCTTCAATTTAGTTAATATTTCATTAATAACACAAATGATAAAATATTGTCTCAATTGAAATATTTGTCACTTGTTATTATAACTACAAATGTTTTTTCATGGTTTAGCCCCACTTTGTTGTAGTCAGGATCGCAAATGCTCCGTCCACCCCTGGGAAAACAGTTCACAGGCAAAACTGCTTGTATGCTTGGACAAACACATAAAATATTTGTTTTATGCATTTTCTCAACCCATTTTGAGGAGGAAAAAATTGTCTCCGTTCTCGTCATTTACTTGATACTCTGTGCACTTGCTTTAAATTCTATGAGTCAAGTCTTTGTTTCAAACAACATATCTGATCACGATTCAGTACACAGTGATTCAGTGATTCAGATTAACACTAGCTCTCGCTCAGTGCAGATCTCCACGGTGGTTCTCTTTTATTTATTTTTATATCTACAGTACAGTATTCTTATTGCAAAGAATTCCCCATGGGTTATAAAAAGGTTTACTGATAACAGCCAACCAAAAGGAATACAGCAAGAACCGCTGCGCAGTACGATACTCTAACACAGTGGCTGAGCTTTCAGGCTGCAGCTAGCTGATAAGCAGCACTGTGTTCACCAATAGAGTAAGTGTTTTGGTTTTACTTGTCACTTTCAATCCATTACTCACTAAATTACATAAGATTTTTCAACACTTATAATAACACAATAAAATAAGCTTTGTGTTAATGATTTTGACCAACTGTAGGTTAACGTAAGTGTTTTAAACATTAACATACATTTCATTATTTATCATAGGCTCCCCTATATACACTATAGAACGCTCTACAAAACACTCGTTAAACTCCTCAGTTCATGATACATTTAACTTATGATGGATTTGTCAGAACATATCCCCTTCATAAATCAAAGAGCACCTGTACAATACAGCTCCATTACTGCATATAATGCCTTGTACAGTGTGGAGTTTATGGGGGTCTGGAACAGATTTATTCAATTTACATTATTCTTTATGGGAAAACATTGCTCGGTACCAAGGTAGAACCAATGCTGTTATTCTAGCACAATATAGTTTTGCTGCATCTGGGCCAGGACGGCTTGCCATCATTGATGGAACAATGAATTCTGAATGATATCAGAGAATCCTAAAGGAAAATGTCAGGACATCTGTCCATGAACTGAATTTCAAGAGAAGGTGGGTCATGCAGCAACAACCCTAAGCATACAAGTCGTTCTACCAAAGAATGTTAAAGAAGAATAAAGTTCATGTTTTGGAATGGCCAAGTCAAAGTCCTGACCTTAATCCAATCAACATGTTGTGGAAGGACCTGAAGCGAGCAGTTAATGTGAGAAAACCCACCAACATCCCAGAGCTGAAGCTGTTCTGTACGGAGGAATGGGCTAAAATTCCTCCAAGCTGGACTGATCAACAGTTACAGCAAACGTTTAGTTGAGGTTATTGCTGCACAGGGGGTCACACCAGGTCATTTGTCTCTTTATCTACTTTTAGGACTTGTGTGAAAATCTGATGATGTTTTAGGTCATATTTATGCAGAAATATAGAAAATTCTAAAGGGTTCACAAACTTTCAAGCACCACTGTAGTAAATGTGACGTATGACAGTTTCATATACAGAAATGTATAAATAAATAATTGTATAACCTTGCTAAAGACAATAGTAGCAGCAGTAGAGACTGTGGTAGCCTAGTGGTTAAGGTACTGGACCAGACCAGAAGGTTCAGGGTTCAAATCCCATCTCTGTTGGGTCCTTGAGCAAGGCCCTTAACCCACAATTGCTTGGATTGTAAGATTGTACCAATTGTAAGTCACTCTGGATAAGGGTGTCTGCTAAATGCTGTAAATGTAAATGTATCCAGTAGCAAGAATCTATGGCTTAGCACATAGGAAGTATGGCTCAAAGTTGGCTCTACTGGATTAACTGGATTGATAATAGAATTGGACTTTTAGTCATGGCAAAACTAAAGAGTCTGCTAAAAATCCAGCAAAGACCACCACATGCGGTTAGGACACTGGAATGCTTGTCATTAGCATGATTAGCTGTATTGTTTAGCAGGGTCAGATATCACACATACAAGCTTAGGGAAGTTATGTGATTATAGAAACTGTTCCTTTTAGCCATATGCATTAAAATGAGAGGCAGGCATACTTTCAGCTCATGTGTTTTCCCCTTTGGCCTGTACGTGACGTTAGTAAAGCAGACGTGTGTAGGAAGGTGTAACACTTCAGCAGCTTGTACTTATAGTCACTGCTGTTCTGGTGCATCCACACATTTTCAGATCACTTTACCAATACTCTACAGTAATTGCTTAGTTTTCATAACAGCATTTCCAGTCAGGTTACTAGGAAAAGAAACCGGAGACGTAACATGGAAAAAACAGGTCATGCATTTCACCATTCCTAATTCTGGCATTTCTCCAGTGACTCACTTCTGAATCATGACAGCAGGAACTTCAAGGAAAAGGACATTCACAGGAAATAACGAAGAGCAGACGGCGTATTTATACGCGTGCTGCACTGTAGATTTTCTCGGTGAGTCTGTGTGAATAATGTCATGTGTTGCAATTGCAAGGCTACAGCCTTAAATCCAAACCCCTTTCCCTTCTTGCCAAAACATTGTGCAAAATATCCTTTTGTGTATGAGCAGAGGCTGTGTTGTCATAGCAACCTGGCAGCAGCCGAGACTTTTTGAGCTTGCTAAATAAAAACACATTGCTGGGGTCGAAGCTTGAAAAGCTCCAGTGTAATGAGGCAAAAGATGAAAATACAAGTTAGAAAATAACTGAAGAATGTGATGATTTACTTTGCATTTGTGTGGACAACTTTTCAATGTTTTCACATTTTTGAAAGTATCTGCCATTTTTGTTTGAAATAGTATAAAATGAATTAATGAACGTACAAGAAAAAAAAATCAGTACAGCTATCAGTAAAACATCAGACCAATATTTGTAGGACCATTATTTGCCTTTATAATTGCATCAGTTCTTTTAGTTATACTCCCTCAACAGGACTCCCCTCCCTCAGACATTCATGTGTCCGGGAGAAGCCTGACCTGCCCCAAAGTCATGACCTTAAATTGCCACCTCAGTGCCAGCCGAACTAGGAATGCATCGATCCGATATTAGGAATGGATATCGGTCCCAATATTAACAAAATTAGCTAGATTGGGTATCGGAAAATTAAGCCGATCCATGGGACTGAACTTTTCACTTTAATTTTGCGAGATATGCTACACCATACATCAGTTATGTGGGACTGTGGTAGTCTAGCGGTTAAGATACTGGACTATAGACCAGAAGGTCCAGGGTTCAAATCCCACCTCTGCCAACCTGCCACTGTTGGGTCCTTGAGCAAGACCCTTAACCCACATTTGTTGGATTGTAAGATTGTGTATCACTTGTAGTCCGCTCTAATAAGGGCGTCTCTAAATGCTGTAAAGTGGTAAGTTTGGCAACAAAATATTAATTATCAATCAGTGCGGCAAAAAAGTGTTTTTAGTCAGAGCCACTGTTGTGCAAAGTTTCTCCTACTTAGAAAGATGAGAGAGGTCTGTCATTTCATCATAGGTAACTTCAACTAAGAGAGACAAAATGAGGAAAAATAATCCGGAAAATCACATTGTAGGATTTTTTATTTAAGAATTTAATTGTACATCATGGTGGAAAATAAGTATTTGGTCACTCAAAAACAAGCAGATTTCTGGCTCTCACAGACCTGTAACTACTTATTTAAGCAGCTCTTCTGTCCTCCCGCGTTACCTTTATTAATAGCTCCTGTTTTGACTTGCCCCTGTTATCTGTATAAAAGACACCTGTTCAACAGCTTTCAAACAAACAGTAGCTCCAAACTCAACCATGGACAAGACCAAGAGCTGTTGAAGGACACCAGGAAGAAAATTGTAGACTGCACCAGGCTGGTAAGAGTGATCTACATAGCCAAGCAGGTTGGTGTGAATAAATCAAACCGTGGGAATCATTGTAAGACTACAGACCATTGTAATCTCCCTCGATCGTGGGGCTCCACACGCAAGATCCATCCGTGGGGTCAAAATGATCATTGAGGCAAAAACGGTGAGGCAGAATCCCAGAACTAACACATATGGACTGATGAATGACCTTCAGAGAGCGGGGAACCAAAGTAACAGGCTACCATCAGACACACGACGCCAGAAGGGACTCAGATCCCCTGCATTGCCAGGCGTGTCCCTGTCCTCTCATATTTGAAGTGTACGCTATGAATGAAAATTACAGACCTCTCTCAGACCTTTTTCTAAGTAGAGAACTGGCACAATCAAGTTGATGACTATTTTTTGCCCCATTGTATATTTTGAACTTGAATAGTGTGCCAAGGTCCTGCACAATTTTGTATTATTTTAGCGACAAACACATTGCAATTTAGTACATTTATATCTATGTGTTAATTTGTTATATTTTGTTGTACAGAGTTATGGTTTATTAATTCAACAATGGTATTGGATCGATATCTGGTATCAACCGAAATGCACAGTTTATGTATCGGTATCGGTATTGGAACTGAAAAAGTCTAATCGGTGCACCCCTAAACAGAACATCGGCTGGATGAATTATGGTACATTGTTTTGTATTTATGACACTTTAATTGAACACTAAACTATTTAGGAGGCAGAGTTGCACCGTGTTAGCTCAAAGGGGTCCTTTATAGGGCCCATCTGTGTACAATTAAAATGACACATGATCTCAGTATAAATACACCCAGTTCTGAAAGGAACAAGAGTTTGAGAGCATACCTTCACAAACATCATGAAGACCTATGCGTTACCAAAACATGCCTGGGACACAATAAATGAAAAATATTGATCAGGGTGTGGCTATAAAAAGATACCCCATTCTTTGAACGTTTCACAGAGCACCATTAGATCAGAAATGGAAGGAACTGTGACTGTACTTACTTACAAGGCTGTTCATCAAAGGTGGCCGAATCAGGAGGGAAAGGATCAGAGAACCAACCACGAGGTTTAGCCTGGAGCTGGAGAGATCTGCTGTGCACAGGACAACAGTTTCCCAGACACTCCAAAAAGCTGGGCTTTATTGAAGAGTGGCAGGAAGAAACAAATTACATTTGGATTTTGCCCATAGGCAAGTTGGAGTCTCAGCAAACTTTGAAACATTTCTCTTTTGTCTATTCACTATCCAAAATGTAACATTTTGGCCTTGTTGCAGAGCACAAACTGGAGTGTACAAAGCAAACAAATCTCATGACTCTGAGAGCACCATCCCCATAATGAAGCGTGGTGGTGGCAACATAATGCTGTGAGTATGTTGTTTCATTTACTGGGACTGGGACACTGGTTAGAGTTGAAGAAAAGATGGATATACAGAGCAATCCTCAAAAAAAATTATTCCAGTCTGTAATAGAGCTGAGGTCACTAGGAAGTTGGAAGGAGGTTCACGTTCCAACAAGACACCGGCTCTAAGCGTATTGCCAAAGCTACACAGGAGTGGTTCAAAAGCAATTATATTAGCGTGGCCAATCAGAGCCCAGGACTCAATCTGATGGAGAATCAGTGGTAAGATTTCAAAATTGTTGTTCATTGTGCAATGGCTCTCCAACCAATCTGACAGGACTCCAATCAATTCTGCCATGAAGAATGGGCAAAGTTTTCAGGACCCATCTGTGCAAAGCTGATTGAAAACTATCCCAAACGACTTGCAGCTGTGCAGCAAATGGTGACGTGACCAAAAACTGCTCCAGGGGATGGGGTGATACTTGTGCAATGTACATATGTCTACTTTTGTTTAATTAATCTTTGTGTCACAAAACATGTTTTACCTTTAAATTGTTAAGAAATGTATAGGTCAGTCCAATTATCAACAACCCAGTTAAGTGCATTTTGTAACACTACAAATATGGAAAGGTCAGGAGGGTGAATACTTATGCACGGCATTGTAGCTATTAAGCTTAACTCTACGAGTTTTGTTTAGGAGACTTGAAAGATACACATACGTATATTACCAGCAAAGAATACCAGATCCCCTGCACAGTGCTGTCCCACCCTTTGTTACATCCATCCACGTTGGGTCTTCTTAGTATGATCCCTATGGATCAGTATTACAACCCCCAAGAATGTTCCTCTACATATGGCCACTTAGTGACTTAAGCAAGGCTATGGGTATTAGGTTTCTGCTGATGATTTCCAGATCTGTGCTCATTCCAAGCCCACTGCCCACCTTCAGCTGTAGTTGTCTGCCTCCATGATTTCATCCATGCTTTTTCCAGCTTTTATCTTCACCAAGGTTGCACTCTTTCTTTTAAAGAACACATATGTAACATCACTGTGGTTTAATCAGACCACACCTGTAGTCATCTGGAAGAGTTATTGTTTGTCAATAAGTGAATTTGCCCGTTGTAGAAATTTTTCCTTTCAATTAATTCATTACAAGTTTGCCCACGGATTCTATATTACTCCACACTGTGCATTCCAGATGAAGCTTTCTACTGATTCATGCATGCCTTCTGGCAGTGTCCTCCAGTTAGACGACTCCTAGAATCAGAAATACCTTTATTATCTTCCCTGCTGAGCCGTGACCTTCTTTTGTCTCCAGATATGTTTTTCCTCAGAGATGATTCTGTTCCCAACATAAACTTAGGTAGGTAATGTTAGTAATGTCTGGTTAGGTTCTGTGTTTTTGCATTTTTTTCTGGAATTTTCTGGACATATACAAATGATGCACTGATGACCTGCGTGATCTGTAGACAGACACGAGAAAAAAGTGTAGTTAAATAGTTAAAACATAATATACTATTTAATTATTGCATTGAATTTTTCATTACTAAATATTATGTCATTTTTAAATGCAAAACAAATGTATACAACACTGTGACTTTGATATACAATCCCTGGCAGAAAGTATGGGATCACCAGTCTTGGATGAGCACTCATTCAGACATTTCATTTTGTAAAACAAACTCAGATCAAAAACATGATACAATAATAAGGTCATTCCAAAGTGCAACTTGTTGGCTTTCAGGAACACTCAAAGAAATGAAGAGAAAACATTGTGGAAGTCAGTGAATGTTACTTTTATTGACCAAGCACAGGGAAAAAAATATGTAATCACTCAATTCTGAGGAAAAAAGTATGGAATCACTCAAATTGGAGGTAGAAAATAAGGACACACCCAGTCAATTTCCTTTCCCTAAATGGACACCTGCCTCAGAGTAGACCTGCTCATTAGTCTGCAGTTAAAAACACCTGCAGTCATGACACCTTGGAGGGCTGCTGGACGAAGTGGAGTGGCAAGAACCATGGCTCCAACAAGAGAAATGTCTCTTGAAACAAAAGAGAGGATTGTGAAACTTCTTGAAGAAAGGTAACCTCTTCACGCATGGTTTCTAAAGATGTTGCTGTTCACAGTCAGCTGTATCCAAGATATGGACCAAATACAAACAGCATGGAATGGTTGTTAAAGCCAAGCGTACTGGTAGACCAAGAAAGACATCAAAGCGTCAAGACAAACAACTTAAGGCCATTTGTCTTGAAAACCGAAAAAGTACAACTACACAGATAAAGCATAAATGGGAGGAAGCTAGAGCCAATATATGTGACCGAATCGTTAGAAATCGTCTAAAGGAAATGGGATTTCAATACAGGAAAGCTAAAAGAAAACCATCATTGACACCTAAACATAAAAGAACAAGACTGCAATGGGCTAAGGAGAGGCAATCATGGACTGTGGATGACTGGATGAAAGTTATCTTCAGTGATGAGTCAAGAATCTGCATTGGACAAGGTGATTATGCTAGAACTTTTGTTTGGTGCCGTTCCAGTGAGATTTATGAAGAGGCCTGCCTGAAGAAAACAACCAAATTGTCACAGTCCTTGATGATATGGGGCTGCATGTCAGGCAAAGGCACTGGGGAGATGACTGTGGTTAATTCTCCTATCGATGCACAAGTTTACACTGAGATTTTGTACAGTTTTCTCATCCCTTCAGTTGAACAGATGTTTGGAGGTGATGATATAATTTTCCAAGATGACAATGCATCTTGCCATAGGGCAAAAACAGTGACACATTCAGTCGATGTCATGGCCTGCAAATAGTCCAGATCTCAACCCAATTGAAAACCTGTGGTGGAAATTGAAAAAAATGGTCCACAAGAAGGCTCCGACCTGCAAAGCTGATCTGGCAACTGCTATCAAAGAGAGTTGGCACCAAATTGATGCAGAATACTGTTTGTCACTCATCAGTCTATGCCTCAGAGACTGAAAAGGCTGTTTAATAAAAGCCAAAGGTGGTGCAACTAAATACTAGTGATGTATTTTAAATAGTCTTTTGTTTATCTGTTTTTCATGATTCCATACTTTTTTCCTCAGAATTGTGTGATTCCATATTTTTTTCCCTGTGCTTGGTCAATAAAAGTAACATTCACTGACTTCCACAATGTTTTCTCTTCATTTCTTTGAGTGTTCCTGATATCCAACAAGTTGCACTTTGGAATGACCTTATTATTGTATCATGTTTTTGATCTGAGTTTGTTTTACAGAATGAAATGTCTGAATGAGTGCTCATCCAAGACTGGTGATTCCATACTTTTTGCCAGGGGTTGTATTACAATATGTATTTATATCTGAAAATTACCTATTACCTTAAGTAATAATAATTGCAACAATAATAATAATAATAATAATAATTATTATTATTATTATTATTATTATTATTATTATTGTTGTTGTTGTTGTTGTTGTTGTTGTTGTTGTTGTTGTTATAACAATATTGTAATCTAACTATAATGCAATGTAATGTAAACACTTAGGGAGTTTTTCCTTGCCACTGTCGCCCTAGGCTTGCTCAATTTGGGATTGAACGTAGATATTAGGAGATAATCTAAACTTGTAAAGTTGCTTTGAGACAATGCTCCACTGTAAAAAAAATAAAAGGCGCTATATAAATAAATCTGACTTGACTTAATGTCACATTATTTCAATTTTTTGCAAGATTGTATCATTTTATAAAAACTGAGTGTATACAATAATGTATCACTTATCACAAAAACAACAAAACTATACAAATGATAAATATATAGGGAAATAGAAATAAACAAAATAATTGTTAAAAAAAATCTTTATTATCGGAGACTTTTATTTTGAAAATTTTTATACGGGTTGTGATTCGGGAGCCGACGGCAAGCTGTGTTCCAAATGAGCTACTATAACAGAAAAGAGTACCCTATGAAGTATAAATGAACAGTTATCATAGGCGGAGTACTAAATTTCGTAGTGCATTGTAAGGTTTGGGACATAGCCACTGTATTTATTTTGTGTTACTCGTGGTGTGTGTATGAGGTGAGTAGCTGTGATACAGTTATGCGGGATTGTGTGAGAGCTTGTGTAACTGACATGTATACTATGCTTAATGTCTGCCACACTGTGAAGCTCGCTGTGTGTTTACTAAATATCAGCTTCAATACAATAGAGATACTTTATACACAGTCACCCGGCATCACGTGTAGCACATTTGCTGACCTTGTACCGAAAAATAGAAGTTAATGGGCAGAGGTCAGGACTTATCCTATACTCTGATGTATGAGGCACTATTTTATTAAGTATATATACTGTACCACATCTGTAAGCACCTCGTGCCTCATCCATAAACAGAGCATGACCACCGCTGACCAGATGTTAGTTTTGTGGGACCACCAGTGTCCAGGTGTTATTTGTGTAGAGGACCATCACTGCCAAGCCGTTACTTGTATAGAGGACTGCAACGTCACCATTATCCAGATGTTATTTGTGGGACCCCAGGGTCACGCAGTGTTGTTCGTTTTGTGACGGATCACCACTGTCCAGATATTTTGTGAGGAGGACCACTGCTGTTCAGATGTTGTTTAGGTGGAGGAAGACCACTTTCTGTCCAGATGGACCTTTATCAGAACATCAGACACAGCAGTATCCTTATCCAGATTGATTTACAATTGAGTCAAGTGGGTGTGGGTTCTGGATCTTGTTCAGGTGCAAACCAGTAACAACCTGACGGCTAAAATTTAGACTCACAACCTTCTCGGAGTAATCATGGCATTTGAAGTAGATTTGGGGTAGAGGGGTGAGAGGTGGTCAGATAAATTTATGTGGTAGGTGATAATCATAGTGTGTGTGTGTGTGTGTGTGTGTGTGTGTGTGTGTGTATAAAAATTGTAGATTGCATGGTTGGGGTTTAATGATGTCAATGTCACAATGTAATCCTGGAGATATCACATGTCTTCCTTCTTTTTATGGATATTTAATAATGTTGTTGCATTCTTTGAACACCAGAGGGCGGAATCATACACTCCGGGTTTACTCCGGGTGCTCTGGTTTCCTCCCACAGTCCAAAGACATGTTAGGCTGACTGATGTTTCTAAAGTGCCCTTAGTATGTGAGTGTGTGGTCTGTGATGTATTGGTGCCCTGTCTAGGGTTGTTCCTGCCTTGCACCCTGTGCCGCCAGGTAGGCAGCGGCCTTCCCACAACCCTGATCAAAATTAAGTGGTTAAGACAATGACTGACTGAATGAATGAACGAACTGCCTATGGGTGTATGGCATATATTTGCGCCCTCTGGTGTTCAAAAATAGATAGTAAACATAACGTTTACACCCTTGTTGCGAAGTCACGACCAGGACGTTTTGTTTAATTCTGTTATATTTTGGTTCGGTTTGGAACAGGGTCACAGCGGTGAAAAATGGCATTGCCATGGTGGCAGAAGCTGCCAGCTTTGCAGTACAGCAGATTCCTTTCCAGCATCAGGAGCTGCAAACGAACTACTGAGAGGAATAAACACGATTCTAGCACTAGTAGGCATCCTAGACGAGTGGTCATCACTGGAATTGGACTTGTGTCCCCCCTTGGCACGGGCACAGCTTTACCCTGGCAGCGTCTGATCTCTGGAGAGAGTGGCTTAGTGGCACTCGACCCAGGTGAGTACAAATCAGTTCCGTGTAAGGTAGCGGCCCGTGTTCCCAGAGGAGACGCCGATGGAGAGTTTAAAGAAGAAGCGTTTGCTTCACGAGGGGAAATCAACAGCATGTCACCAGCCACAGTGATGGCCCTTGGTGCCGCCCAGTTGGCCCTCCAGGATTGTGGGTGGCATCCCATAAACCCAGAGGAGCAGCTGAGCACCGGTGTGGCTGTAGGCATGGGCATGGTGCCTTTGGAGGAGATTGCTGGCACTGCTGCTGCTTTTCAGACACGTGGCTATAGCAAAGTGAGCCCGTTCTTCGTCCCTCGCATCCTGGTCAACATGGCGGCCGGGCACATCAGCATCAAGCACAACCTGAAGGGCCCCAACCACACTGTCTCCACAGCATGTACCACGGGGGCTCACTCCATTGGGGACGCTGCACGCTTCATCATGCATGGAGACGCTGTCGCTATGATTGCTGGTGGTACCGAGGCTTGCATCGGCCCCCTGTCCATAGCGGGCTTCGCACGTGCCCGGGCGCTCAGTACCAACTGGAATGAGCAACCCAAACTAGCATCACGACCCTTTCACCCAGAAAGGGAGGGCTTTGTGATGGGTGAGGGGGCTGCCCTGCTAGTCCTAGAGGAATACGGACATGCTGTAGAGAGAGGAGCACGAATCTATGCTGAGGTCCTGGGATATGGACTCTCGGGAGATGCCACTCACATCACAGCGCCCTCTGCTGATGGAGATGGAGCTTTCAGGTAATGTGACAAATCCAGAATGCTTAACAAGGTTTGAGCACGCATGGTCAAATGACGTTTTGTTGGTTTCCTAAATGGTAGAAGTTCACGCAGTCTCTGCAGGGGACAAATTAGATAGTAGATTTAGTGCATGTAAATGAAAACAGATGACTAATAAAATGTGCTCTGTGCAAACAGTGTGGCCACTTTTCCAGACGAGCCACTGGTGTTGTTTGTAAGGTCTCCAAACTTCATTGTCTTGTTATTTAAGGCAATGTGTGTTACAAAATAAGCACATAAATAAATAATCTATATCTCGGACTCAAAACTTTGCCACTGTGAGCTCAGAAACGTATGATCTAACACTGCCCCCTGGTGGATATATTAAAAAGGCAGTGACGAAGTGAGGGACTGAAGAGTGAATAAGGCGTACCCAAGAACATACACCTGGCACATCGGCTTGCTTAGCAGAGGCGTGTCTAGACCCTTTATAGGGGCTCAAGCATCCCAAATTGACACCTAGAATATTAAAAAGTCATTTTTATTGATGTTGTATTTTTAATGGTAAAACCATATATGGAAAGTATGTGGTTTCAGCATAATTTTTTAACATCGCAAATACAGCAGTCCCCCATGCCTCGCAAATGGTATGATCCAAGTAATGGCGTTGTGGCTCACGGACTCGGCATTACAGTAAGTTACAGATTTGCTGGTGTCTTTCCAGTCAGTGTCCCTACCCAAAAAGTCAGATGTTCTTCCTTCAAAAGTGTGGTAATGAGAGTCCAAAAGTACGTTAAAATATATAGATTTTGTTTGTTTAAAAAAAAAAAGCACTGGGTGGGGGGCGTGTCTCATTGGGCGCTCAGCACCCCTAAAGCTATTGCTGCCTTCAAGTGGTGTCGGAAATATCGTATTTACGAGATGACATCACATAAACGTCACCGCAATGTCGTATTTACCAGTGGGAAACTCGGATTTTTCGATAAGCCCCGACTTTCCGAGTTGGGGGCGTGTCAGTAACGAATGGATGCTGCTACTATAATAAATGTAAAGTTTTTACTTTACTAACAGTCGTTTTGCATGCTAACTGTACAGTTTAAGCTAGTGTATATTTTGTCCAACTTGCACTAATGTTAATGAGGAATTACAACAAAATAATATTATATAATATAAAATATTACTCATCTAATTCGTGTCCTGTTCGCTTCATTCTCTTCAAGTAAGGCTAAATAAACTTGCTGGTTTTGCCTATACAAAAATAGAAGTAGTACAAACAAAAGTTTTCTTTTGGCGTCACCACCCGACAAAAAACACTTGAACGTACATCATGTCGTTAAGTACCCCCAGCCTCCGAACTCGGAAGTAGGAACATTCCGAGGACGTCTTTGCAGGCAGCATATGAGCCCCCCCCCCCCTAAGATCGGCCCCAGTTGGCTTGGTAATTCCTGTCACCCCAAAACAAAGCGAGCATGAGTCTGTAATTTAGAAATGTAGAAATATTGCACAATCATAGCTATTTCTTGGATTCTCTTAATGTTTTTCTGGGACTGAACGATAATCAGGTGCATTGATTCCATGAAGAGATCTGAATGTAATAATAAATCTCTGTTAATAACAGGTGCATGTCTGCTGCTCTTCGTGATGCTGGTGTGTCTCCAGCAGACGTGACCTATGTGAACGCCCATGCCACCTCCACACCACTAGGGGATGCTGCAGAGAATGCTGCCATAAAGAGACTCTTCCAGCAGCACTCACAGTCCTTGGCGGTTTCCTCCACTAAAGGGGCGACTGGTCATCTTCTTGGGGCTGCCGGGGCACTGGAGGCAGCATTCACAGCGTTGGCCTGCTACCATGCCGTCCTGCCTCCGACTCTGAACCTGGACCGAACCGAGCCCGAGTTTGATCTGAACTATGTGCCCTGTGCTGCCCAGCCTTGGAGGACACAGGGCAGGAGAATAGCCCTTACTAACTCATTTGGGTTTGGGGGAACGAATGCGTCTCTGTGTCTGGCCAGTGTGTGAGACGATGATGGGATTTTAAATATCAGGGATGCACTAAGGACTATACTATACTATAAAGGGCTTCCTTTAACTTTTAAATTATGTAATTGGTTGAGGTAATCAGTGAGACATTTCTCATGCTGGTCCAGCGACTGTGGTGGTGTAGCGTTTAAGGTACTGGACCAGAGGTTTCAGGGTTTACATTTACAGTATTCAGCAGACGCCCTTATCAAGAGTGACTTACAATTGATGTAATCTTACAATTCAAGCAATTGTGGGTTAAGGGCCTTGCTCAAGGACCCAACAGTGACAGAGGTGGGATTTGAACCCTGGACCTTTTTGTCCATTGTCCACTACCTTAACCACTAGGCTACCACCATCCATAAATGAAGAAAGTCACTTCAGTGGCTGGGGATTGAACCCTGGTCGGCTGCGTTGGTGATTAGTGGTTTAACCGAACGCACCACCAGACCACTAGTTGAACCAGGGTTCAAATCCCACCTCTGCCAACCTGATGCTGTTGGGTGCTTGAGCAAGACCCTTAACCCACAACTGCTACTTGGAACTGTATCAGTTGTAAGTCGCTCTGGGTAATAGTGTCTGCTAAATGCTGTAAATTTAAATAAACACAGCCTTTGCAAGGAACTTAAATATGACATTCTTGCACACTTTAATAAACCTTACAAAACCACCTTCAAGATTCAAGAGTTTTATTGTCATGAGCACAAAGTAAGACAGGCGTTATCGTGTACAATGAAATTCTTACTTTGCTCATCCTCCTTTCACAGATTATTTACATTTGAATGAATATTGACATGATTGTGCAAATAGCAAGAGCAGCAAACACAGTTAACAATCTGTTATAAAGTGCACATGTGCATTATTGAAAATAACAGTAGAATTATAAATAGGTGTTATAAATAGTGTGTGCTGATCAGAGTTCAGACATTTAGGGTAGGAGGGAGTGTGAAAAGGACAACAGTCTCGTGACTTCACACTCCTGTAGCGTCTGCCTGACGGTAGGTGTGTGAAGAGACTGTTGTGGGTGAGTATTGTCCTTGATTGTGTTAACTGCTCTCCTGATGACCCTGGAGTGAAGGGAAGGCTGCTTCTGAGATGGACTCTGCAGTTTTGATTCCCCATTGGAGAGCCTTTCTGTCCTGAGCAGTGCAGTTTCCATACCAGACTGTGATGGAGGTGGTAAGGACACTCCCGATCGTACCTCTGTAGAAGTTGCTGAGTATTTTGGCTGGCATGCCAAATTTACTCAGCCGTCTAAGAAAATACAGTCGCTGCTGGGACTTCCTGATTATCTGACGTGTTGTGAGACCAGGTGAGACCCTCACTGATGTGGATGCCAAGAAATTTGAAGGTTTTCACCCTCTCCACCTCTGTCTCACCTATGTACAGTGGGGCAACAAAGTCAGCCACTGATTGTGCAAGTTCTCCTGCTTAGAAAGATGAGAGAGGCTGTAATTTTTTCATCATAGGTTACACTTCAACTATGAGAGAACAAAATGAGAGGAAAAAAAGTCCAGGAAATCACATTGTAGGATTTTTAAAGAATTTAATTGTAAATTCTGGTGGATAATAAGTATTTGGTCACCCACAAAACAGCAAGATTTCTGGCTCTCACAGACCTGTAACAACTTCTTCTTCTTAAGAAGCTCTTCTGTCCTCCACTCGTTACCTGTATTAATATGGACCTGTTGACCTCGTTATCTATAATAAAAGACACCTGTCCACAGCCTCAAACAGTCAGACTCCAAACTCAACCATGGCCAAGACCAAATACTTATTAAACCACCATAATTTACATTAAATTCTTTAAAAATTCTACAATGTGATTTTCCTGGATTTTTTTCTCATTTTGTAGTATCTCATAGTTGAAGTGTACTTATGATTGGAAAATTACAGACCTCTCTCATCTTTCTAAGTAGGATAACTTGCACCATCAGTGGCGACTAATTTTTACTTTTTCCCCACCTTGTTATAGTGGTGTGTGCAGCTTCCTCCCCTTCTCCTGGTGTCAAGCAACCATTTTTCCTTGTCTTTTTTTCGCATTTAGGGAAAGGTTGTTGTCCATGACACCAGGCCACCCCAGATCTGGCAACTTCCCTTCCTGTATGCTGTCCTCATCCCCATCAGTGATCAGTCCCATAGCTGTGGTATCATCCGCAAACTTGATGATGTGGCTGGTGTTGCTTTCTGGGACGCCAATCAGGTGTGAAGAGTGTATACAGCAGGGTCCTCAGTAAACACAGCCCTGGGGTGTCCCTATGCTTACAGTCTTTGTGTTGGATGTATGATCCCCTTTGATTCATGACTATCCCTTTCGAAACACTTCATCACAGTTGAAATGAGTGCAATGGGACGATAGAGTCATTGAGGCTGGTCGCAGTGTTTTCCTTTGGAAGGGGAATGATGGTAGTCGATTTGAAAGCATGTGGGTACAGATGCTTGCTGAAGTGATAGATTGAAAAGTCTGTTAACATTTCATTTACAGCATTTAGCATAGACGCCCCTTATCCAGAGCGCTTACAATTGATACAATCTTACAATCCAAGCAATTGTGGGTTAAGGGCCTTGCTCAAGGAGGGCCCAGTGGCAAGCTTGGCAGAGGGTGGGGATTTGAACCCTGGACCTTCTGGTCCAAAGTCCATAGTACCTTACCCTTCCTGCTTAGGCTACCACAGTCCCAAACACATCATCCAGCTCGGCTTGCGCAGACCCTGCGTGTATTACCCGGGATGTTGTCGGGTTAAAAAGCGCTATATAAATAAATCTGAACTTGACGCACGATCCAGCGGTCGATGCGGCGTCGATGGTTTTCAAACACAGTTCCCTTACCTAGTGCACTACGTGCTGTACAGAGCGTGATTTTGGGACGGAACTGAGGACTTGCCTGGAGACGTGTGACGTAAGGCGTTGTGTAACTATGACGACCGGTGTATCGCAGTCAGGTCCGGGACTGTTAAACTTCGCAACGGAAAAATAAAAAGAAACCATCGTGTAAGCTTTGCCGGTCGGTTAGCAGAGATCTGATGCTACAGATTGGACGTATGCTTTTTTAAATAGGGCTCAAGATAAGGTTTGCCCTCGTAAGAGTGAGGAAATGTTAATGGCAACGCGACGCAGCAAGAAGGTTTAGAAAAGAAGCATTTCTCCCCTTAGCGCGCTTTTATAGAATAGTATCTTCAGACTGTTGGGGTCGGCGCTATTGTGGAACGATTATCAGCAACAGCAAGCGCGTTTGTTGCTGGCGCACGGAACAGATACTTAGTGCGACCCCCTCGAGCGGCGCTGTAAACGGGAACACGCTTAGATTTTATAAAATAACAAGGTCTCAGGTCATAAAGTGATGTTTAAAAACACGTTCAAAGCGGGTTCCTCTCCATTCTCTACAGTATCGGGAGCAAACCTCTCCAAATCTGGGATAAAAAGGTAAGTAGTGGTTCAGACATGACTGGGGTTTAATCTGATGTTACATGTTTCATAAGCAGTGGGTTTATGTAATGAAATGCGATTTACACATTAACGTTATGGACAGTGCTTGTTTGTTTGTTTACCTCCCGAGAACAAGTTATTACGTCATACTCAAATTTATAGTGTTTTTTTTATATATAAATATACACTTACCGATCACGTTATAAGGTACACCTCCTTATTTCTCCACTCATTATCCATTTTAAATCAGTTCCACTTACCGTACAGATGCACTTTAGTTCTACAATTACAGTCTGTAGTTCAGTTGTTTTCTTCTACATATTTGGTATCCATTTATTCGGTTCTCTAATGATCAGGACCACCACAGATCAGGTGCTAGTGGGTAGTGGATCATTGTCAGCACTGCAGTGATATCTCCGTGACAGCAGTGCTGCTGGAGTTTTTTTTTTTCCAAAACACCTAGTGTCATTACTGAAAATGATCAACAACCAAAAATGTTCAGCCACCAGCATCCTGTTGGCACAAATTGTGCAGCAACAGATGACTTACTGTCCCTCTGAACTTTACATCTACAAGGTATGAAGCAATAAGGTAGATAGTGTCTAATAGAGTTGAACGTTTTAAAAACTCCAGCCGCACTTGCAGTGTCTGAAACAATCATAACCAGCTTAACACACCACCACCACATCAGTATCACTGCAGTGCTGAGAATGATCCACCATCCAAATAGTACCTGATCTGTGCTTGGTCCTGCTGACTAAACAAAGTACCACGGGGCAAAAAAAAAGCATTTAGTCAGCCACTGATTGTGCAAGTTGTCCCTGTTAGAAAGATGAGAGAGGTCTGTAATTGGTTTTCATCATAGCTACACTTCAACTATGAGAGAAATCACATTGTAGGATTTTTCAAGATTATTTAGTTGTAAATCATGGGGTGGAAAATAAGTATTTGGTCACCCACAAACAAGCAAGATTTCTGGCTCTCACAGACCTGTAACTTCTTCTTTAAGAAGCCCTTCTGTCCTCCACTCATTACCTGTATTAATGGCCACCTGTTTGAACCTCGTTATCTGTATAAAAGACACCTGTTCCACAGCCTCAAACAGTAGGGACTCCAAACTCAAACCATGGCCAAGACCAAAGAGCTGTCGAAGGACACCAGGAAGAAAGAAATTGTAGACTCTGCAGCAGGCTGGGAAAGTGAAAATCTACAACTTTATGTAGAGAACAGATGGACTATACAGTCTGTAATTGTAGAACTACAACATGCTTCTATACGGGAAGTGGACCAGATGAAATGAACGCTGAGTGTCAGAAAAACATGGAGGTCTAACCTAATGAGGTGATCTGAGTGTATACTATTAACTATAATTGTGGAACGTGTCATGGGCTGGTTAGGTGTGCCAAAAGCAAATCCCATCAACATCACTGCAATGAAAGTGTAACTAGTACATGGGTTAAAATAATAAAGCAAGTATCCCATTTTTTGTTGGAGCTTTTATTTATTGAAATATCTTCTGATGGGCGGTATTCGTGAACCTGTAGCAATGACAAGGTGGAGGGAGTGTAGGTTATAGGGAACAACTTCCGCGTGAAAAATTGCTCGTTGGTTATCGAAATGTAGCTCAGCAGGTGTTCCTCAAATGATTGAGCATTTTTGTGTGCAGCAATTCAAAGTTATGCATCATAACCACGCCCCTCCATGTTCAGACATGATGATGTCACCTGGCTCACAGAGCCGATTGTCCTAACGTACTTGCTGTTAGAAGATATTTCAATAAATTATACTCCAACCTGCATACCCCTTGTATTCTGCTCCGAAATACTATCCCAGAATTGACTTGGCCTTCGACAGCATTCCAAGTCTGTGACAGGGTTCCATAATTGGTTTGGATGCAGGTTTCCAGGAACTGCTGCCGTCTTACATACAAGACACATGGGTGTCCAAATATGTCAAAATTCACCCCTCTGAATAAGCAGGCATCACAACACTCAGAATAAACCAGAGACACTCTGCAATTAAGGCCTGTGGGTCCATGACCACAAAGATTGGTTTTTTCTGTTAGGATAAAAGGAGACAATAAGGAAGATTATTCTGATTTAAGGTTGTTTGTCAGCCTGTGTGTAACACCAATGATAGTTTAGAGATGGGACTTTAGATATAGAATTGTAATGTCAGTGTAAATACACTTTGGTATAACTCTTATGGACTTCTAAACTGCAGGGTCAGAAATGGACATTATAAAGCGAATTACAGACAATGACCATCCAGTCTCTGGTGCTTGAGGTGGCGGGGGACCAATGTCAGGGTAAACTTTACTTTACATTTACAGCGCATTTAGCAGACCCCCTTATCCAGAGCGACTTACAAGTTATACAGTCTTACAATCCAAGCAATTGTGGGTTAAGGGACAAGGAACCCCACAGTGGCAGCCTTGGCAGAGGTGGAATTTGAACCCGTGGACCTTCTGGGGTCCAAAGTCTAGTATCTTAACCGCTAGGCTACTCACAGTCCCGAATATAAGTATATGTACGTGCATTTTTACGTTTACAGCATTTAGCAGACCCCCTTATCCAGAGCGACTTACATTGGTACAGTCCTTACAATCCAAGCAATTGTGGGTTAAGGGCCTTGCTCAAGGACCCAACAGTGGCAGCTTGGCAGAGGTGGGATATGAACCCAGGGACCTTCTGGTCCAGAGTTCCATTACCTTATCCGCTACCACAGTTCCCTACTTACTAGTCCCTTACTTACTATTCTATCTAAACATCAGGATAAGATTAAACACATGTTCCATGCTGTCGTTTAAACAGGTTTTTTAAGTGACCTCTAATATTAGCACAGCGGGTTCCTTTTGTTTCCTCCTGGCTTTTCAGTATTGCTTCCTGATTGACTATGCTTTTTCGCTTGGATTTTGCTAAATCATTGCACCTGTCGATTTCACAGCACGACCTACATCACATGCCCCGCAGACCCGAAGAAAACCCTCGGCATTAAAACTTCCCTTCCTGGTGATGATTAATCCAGAACCTCAAAAAAGTATTTTACATTTGAAGTGCAGGTAGGGGGGAATCCCATTTGAATTTTATGCATGCTCCATGGGCTGATATAAAATTGAATCCCGTTTTGCCTAATTAGATCATAAATACCACAGCAGATGAATTGGATGGCAAAGAAGCACAGAGATGTGGCAATCTTTGATTATTAAAATCAAGATTACAGAGTAGGCACCAAAAGTCTAGGAGCACTAGTAAAAAAGGCTTGTTTGGGTTTTTGTGGAGAAGGATCCATAACTGCAGGCAGGGATAATTTGCGATAACTACTAGAAACCAAAGAGTGGCTGACTGTCCCTGTATTTTAATCCCAGTCACCTGGACCTAAACCTATCAAGCATTTATGGGGCACAGAGAAAGCCCTAACGTGTGTGCATATATATATACATACGTGGGGCAAAAAAAGTATTTAGTCAGCCACTGATTGTGCAAGTTTCTCCTACTTAGAAAGATGAAGAGGTCTGTAATTTTCAATCATAGTACACTTCAAACTATGAGAGACAAAATGAGAAAGAGACAAAAAATATTCAAGGAAATCACATTGTAGGACTTTTTTAAAGAATTTAATTGTAAAATCATGGTGGGAAAATAAAGTATTTGGTCAATAACAGAAGTTCAACTCAATACTTTGTAACATAACATTTGATGTTCCACTGTTTAGTAGGCTTGACACGGGGTTTAGTTTCTGAAGCAACCTGTGTTCAATCAGAGCTGCTGATTTTGTGTTGCATTTCAGGTACTGGATGATAAGAACGGGTGCGGCGGAGATTCAGGGCTAGTAACTACCAGAGCAACCACGCGGGTAAAGGCCCTTCATCTGCACAATGCCCATGCGGGCTGGACGACGGCTGGAACCAGATCCAGTTTAACCTGTCAGACTTCACACGGAGAGCTTATGGCACGAATTACATCGAAACGCTCAGAGTACAGGTTGTAGTCAAGCTTCGAGCAGAGAAGAAAAAAACTGAGAGGGAAGTAAACCCTGTATAGGAGGGATGTGTGATTATGTAGAGTGGGCAAAAAAGTGTTTAGCCAGCCACTTATTGTGCAGTTCCCTACTTGAAAGAAGAGAGAGGTCCTGTAATTTTCATCATAGGTTACACTTCAACTATGAGAGACAAAATGAGAAAAAAAATCCAACGAAATCCAGGAAATCCATTGTAGGATTTTTAAAGAATGTAATTGTAAATTATGGTGGAAAATAAGTATTTGGTCAATAACAAAAGTTCAACTCAATACTTTGTAACTAACCGTTGTTGGCAATGACAGAGGTCAAACGTTTCTTGTAAGTCTTCACCAGGTTGGCACACACTGTAGCTGGTATTTGGCCCATTCCTCCATGCAGATCTTCTCTAGAGCAGTGATGTTTTGGGGCAACACAGACTTTCAATTTAGTGGCCTAGCCAGTCTCCAGACCTCAACCCCGTAGAAATTTGTGGAGGGAGTTGAAGGTTCGTGTTGCCCAATGACATCACTGCTCTAGAGGAGATCTGCATGGAGGAATACCAGCTACAGTGTGTGCCAACCTGGTGAAGACCTACAGGAAACGTTTGACCTCTGTCATTGACAACAAAGGTTATGTTTTATTGAGAATTGAGTTGAACTTTTGTTATTGACCAAATACTTATTTTCCACCATAATTTACAATTAAATTCTTTAAAAATTCTACAATGTGATTTTTTTCCCCCTCATTTTGTCTCTCATAGTTGAAGTGTACCTATGATAAAAATTACAGACCTCTCTCATCTTTCTAAGTAGGAGAACTTGCACAATCAGTGGCTGACTAAATACTTTTTTGCCCCACTGTACCTGTATAATGGGTTCCACATTTGGAGATATTTTATGGTGTTGATATGGTAATTATGTACTTTTTCCCATCAACAGCTGAGTAAATAAAATCCTCTTTAATGTGCAGCTTAATACACACGGATGGCGCTGCAGTCAAATGCTGTAGCCTATCTCCGCAGGGATGTGAATCTGAGTCTCAGTGGTCTTTGAGACAGTTGGATGTGTGTGGGGGAGGGAAGGTCAGACGAGATCATCCCCTGGCCCCTGTCTGTAGCTGGAGTCGCTGGCAGAGATGGAGGACCGGGCGGCAGACATAGAACTGTCCTCAATACATACTCCATCTCACTGTAGCAGCAGCAGGATGCATGTAGGCACTCGCTGGCCTACGGACCTCCTCTGTCTGAATTGTTGGCACACTGGCAGATACAGTTGAATTGGGTTTTTAACCAAATTTGGGAGAACAACCAAGGAAGGGATGATGTTGGTAACCTTTTTCAGTTATTTCAAATTGGAAATGGGAAGAACTGTACTATAAATGGAGTGGGATTTTTTTTAATGGAGTAGGATGGTGAAAATCATTAGACACCGGCATCTAGGAATATTCCTGGTATATACGCTATACATCAGTCACCGGGGAATGTTCTTATGTTCCAGATCCACGCAAACTGTCGCATAAGAAGAGTGTACTTTTCTGACAGACTGTACTCTGAGGACGAGCTTCCAGCAGAGTTTAAGCTTTATTTACCTGTGCAAAACAAAGCAAAGGTAGGTCGAAGTGGCTCGAGTGTTAGTCATTTATTTTTAAGCATATTTTACACATGCTGGCCACTATATTAGGTACACCTCCTTATTTCTCCACTCATTATCCATTTTATCAGTTCCACGTACCATTATAGAAGCACTTCTACAATTACAGACTGTAGTCCATCTGTTTCTGTACATACTTTGTTCGTCCCCTTTACTCTGTTCTCTAATGGTCAGGACCCCACAGATCAGGGGCCGGATTCACGAAAGCTTTCTTTAAAAAAAAAACTTGCGAAGGTTCTTAAGACAAACACTAAAGTTCATAAGAATGTTCTTAAATGCAATTCTTGAAAAAAACTTAAGTTCTCCAATATTTTCTTAAGAAACTCTTCATTCTTTTCTTATGTAGACTAAGTTGCATTTTACAGCTTGCAATTTACTGCGCAAGACATTTTGAATTTGCATTGACCGTTATTAGTTTAATCAAAACTTTAAGTAACTTTGGCAAAAAATAATAGAGGTGAATGTAGACTTTTGTATTTTAAGGATGACCTTCATTTGAAAGTTTTTAAGCATTTAAATTGAAATGTAAGCTTTATTTCCATGAACTAAATTGTTTAAAGTATAAAATATCTATGCTACCTTCAAATCTTACAGCCTAAGACAAGGCTATCTTAAGGTTAAGAAAACATTTAAGAACATAATGTGCTCAAGAATACCACCCATTCTTAGAATTGATCTTAAGAAGAGAGTTAAGAAAAAAAAAAGATAATTCTTAAGACGTTATTTGAAGAATAACGTAATTTTTTTCCTAAGAATGAAGTTAAGAAAAAACACACATTTAAGAAGATTTTCTTTCTTAAGAAACTTTCGTGAATCTGGCCCCAGGTTCTATTTGGGTGGTTGATCAATCTCAGAACTGCAGTGACACTGATGGTGTGTGTTAGTGTGTGTCGTGTTGGTGTGAGTGGATCAGACACAGCAGTGCTGCTGGAGTTTTTAATCACCTCAGTACCACTGCTGGACTGAAAATAGTCCACCAGCCAAAAATGTCCAGCCACCAACATCTTGTGAGCACTGATGAAGGATTACAGGATGACTAACACAAACTGCGACAACAGATGAGCTGCTGTGTCTGACTTATCTACAAGGTGGAGGTGTCTAATAGAGTGCAGTGAGTGAACCCAGTGTTTAAAAACTCCAGCAACACTGCTGTGTCTGATCCACTCATACCAGCAAAACACACACCACAATGGAGACACACAACTTGCTAAGCAAGGAGGTGTACCTACTAAAGTGGCCGGTGAGTGTTTACTAAGCTGAATCTGTAGGAAGTGAGTAGAGTAATCACCAGCATGATCTTTTAGGCTTGCCACAGTTGATATAGCAGGTCTGTAATGTTTCTTTGTTGTGCTTTTTCCTTTACAGCAGTGAAGTGGAACAGCCGAGGTGTTCCTTCATTCCCAACAGTTTATCTACACCAGTCAGACCTTCAGGAATCTAGCCGTGTTTTATATCTTCGACATTGTTTTGAAACCATGTAATAGTTTCTGTTTGTTCTCCACTAATAAATATTTTATATGCACAGTTCAGCTTGAAATGTCACGTTGGAATTTCCCTTTACAAAACTTTGTGGTCATAATCCAATGCCGATATGTGAGGTCCACAGGGCATAGGTGAGCATGTACCCTGAACAGATCTGGGCAGTGCTAGGGGATGCACATTCAAATCTTCAGCCAAGGCTAATCAAGCCTGCATGATGCCTGACCCGGCCAGAAGGCGCTGCCGGGGCTCGAACCATAGTGGTGGGCTAGCAAGTGGTATTTGTGCTTTGAAAAATATATTATTATTAACATATGACAAGACATGCCATTGGTTTCAGCAGCTTTATTAAACATTAGCCGCCACAGTAGAGGCTCAGTGCAGCAGCAGGAATGTAGCAGTGTAGCATCTGCTCCAGAGGCTCTTTATTATGCATACACATTAATTAGTTAGGCCGAGACACTGCAAAAATCCTTTGGTAAAAGTAGTATACCGCTCAATAAGATAAGCATCCCATGAAAATGATCCTGTATCAAAATCGAATTGTGTAAAACTGCAATAGAAATGTAGAATGTAATAGGTAATGCTATATATTTCATCATGTTTCCCACATTGAAATGTACTTTTCTTACAAAGTAATGTCTTGCTAAGAAGATCTGTTAGCGTAACAATAAACAGAAAATAAAGTATGTATCCATCAGCTTTCATGAAAATAGAATTTGAATTTCATATGAATTTAAATCCTTACTGGATTATTGATACACCAAGTTTTTGAAGATAAACATTCATAATACAACGTACAGTCTCGTGCAAAAGTTTGGCCTCTTTTTTTGTGGATTTTCTGCAGGGAACTAGTCCGAATATAACATGTCCCAGACTTAATTTGCTGACCTCTAATGGCACCTGTGAGCTGTGGTCTGATGCAACAAAACCAAAGCAGAATAGGGCTAGGAATCCATAATGAATCCCTACTCCATATGTAGTGCACTATATGCATCTTGTAGTAATGGCATTTAACATATTTTAGAATTCATTATGCAATATTTTAGAATGGCATAATGAATCCTTGTGCCTCTTCATTTCGATTGGCTGAAAAGTCCAAACTAAAAAGTCTGATAAACACTATTGGAAGCTACACTTAGCATTCTGACACGGTAGAGAAAGGACTTTAAAAGCCAGGAGTCCAATAGATGACAGGCTATGGCTGTGCTATCTAGCCATTCTTGATCAAGTTCCATCTCGCCAAGTTACGAGGTGGGAATGATATATATTTATCTATATCGACGACCATGTTGATGTTAAGGTCTGACACCTCATCATTTCCAAATTAAGCACTCAGCAAACCGTGTATTCTGACCAAAGATGACCCAACATTTGCATAAGCCTGTGATTATAATTCATACATAAACACATTATGTTAACGAAATACAGTTTCAAGCTCTTAATGTTCATAAGAAACTCACCATAGCTTAGGACACAGCATGCTAATAAAGGCCAAACACTTAACGCTATTTGCACCTGGGTGAAAATAGAAACGTTCTCATGTATACACTGTTCATTCGTTTTTAAGTACACATTACACAACAGCTAATCTTAGCTAGTTTGCTAATGAACATGGTGAATGATCTTAGCTACACAATATGCCATTTAGCCTAGCCTCAGTTAGCTTTCTAGCTAGCTTTCCAGCTGTCATTGATTGAGCTTTGTTTGGTTAATGTTTCATTTGTTGACATGTACAAATCATTTTTTCTTGTCACTGTACCCTAAAACAATACGGTACAAAAGCTACAGTACTTACATAGCATTACATTAGGCAGTAATCTAGAGATTATTTAAAGGAGATGGGACGATGTGAGTAAGTTTTATACAACAACAACAGACTTGAGCATCCAGATTTTGGTATCCACGAGTCCTGGAACCACAGCGTCCGGTGCTACCAGGTAGGTCCTGGACCCACATAACGCTGAACTGGACTATGGTTATGGTGAGTGACTATCATATTTAGTCCAACCTGAACTAGTTTGCTAGTGAATGTGGCTATTGCTTCTAAGATCATAACTAGCTGAGCTTTTGCTACCTTGCTTGTTAACATGGTCACTGGTTTTATTAAAACAAGATCATGTTTAGCTCATCTTCAGCTGGTGTGCTAGTGAACATGGCTGTTACTTTTAATATCATAATTAGCCCATCTTCAGCTAGTGTGCTAGTGAACATGGTTACTGCTTTTAATATCATTAGCGCATCTTCAGCTAGTGTGCTAGTGAACATAGCTACTGCTTTTCATAATTAGACCATCTTCAGCTGGTGTGCTAGTGAACATGGCTACTGCTTTTAATATCATAATTAGCCCATCTTCAGCTAGTGTGCTAGTGAACATGGCTACTGCTTTTAATATCATAATTAGCCCATCTTCAGCGAGTGTGCTAGTGAACATGGCTAATGCTTTTAATATCATAATTACCCCATCTTCAACTAGTGCCAGTCTACTACTTTTCATAAATAGTCAATTTTCAGTTAGTGTGCTAATGATCATGTCTACTACTTTTCACAAATAGCCCATCCTCAGCTATTATGCTAATGAACATGGCTACTGCTTTTATTGAAATCATATAATAAGTTTTATTTATGTAGTGCCTTTCACAATCTCAAGGTCACATTACAGAAGTGCAGTAAATAATAATAATTAAGCAACAAAAACACACATACATTTATTCCAACTTTAGCTAGTTTGCTAGTGAATATGGTAACTAGTTTTTGTTGCACAATATAATACTTATCCTGGCCTCAGCTAGCTTGCCAGTGAACTTTCTAACATTATTATACGTCTACTGCTGCTAATCTGTTATAGGGTAACCTAATGTTTTCTTTAGTACTATTTTAGTTTGCTAGCAAGTTTAACTAATCATTATTTTATTACACCTGCTGTAACTATGCTAAGTATGCTAGAACTCCTGGGTTTGTAACTCTGGGGCTGTAAGAGCTAACACGTGATTTATCCACGTCATGTAGCCAGATATGACATCTTTTTCTTTTCTTTTCTTTATTTTTGCTGTTCTTGTTAATAGCATTTCTGGTTGGCCAATACTGTTTTCACCCTGGTGCAAACAGACACCAACAACGTAAAATGGTGCACTGTACAACTAGAGCAAAACCATAAATATGAACCATAGTGCATATCATTTTCACAAAATATAAACAAAAGGCATTCTTCCAAATAAAAAATGGCAATGTACAATAGTACAAGCTTGCATTGATCATTATAGTGTAATAGTGGTAGGAAAAACTTTACAACACTGTGTAGCTTTGGGCAGTGATAAAGGACATTTGCACAGAACACAACTCTCTCTCTCTGTTCTTAAAGTGCATTAGCAATGGATTGTTCTTCTATTTGTAGGTTGGGTAAAACTATGAACTTTTCTGCAATCCTCCATAAAAATAACTTTGGCTTTACATTTACATAAACTTAGATACTCTAACTCATAGCGACCTTACAAAAAGACTTTATATCAATAGACTGTTTAAGGTAACTTCAGGCCTCCCTGCTTTTAGTCACGCTCCCATAATGAAGCACATAATAATCATGGACGTACATGAGCACAGCAATGGGCTGACCGATAATCAGGGAGATCCACACCGCCGCATTGCCATAGTTTCCTCTCAGAAAGCGGCCCACGAACAGGGCCAGGGGGATCTGAAACCAAACAGTGATTTAAAGCTAACACAGAAGCCAGCTGTCTCATGATTAATATACGAAAAATATTCAGGGAATTTTTGCAAACCTGAGCCATCATCCCCATGAATGCCCAAAGCCGGAACATCTTCAGAGGAACACTGACCAGGTACTGGAACAGATTAATTACTTTAAGGACCAGACATCAGTCATCAATAAGAGCCAACTTTCTAGCCAAAAGTTTGTTGGCACCCAAAAATTGTAACCAAAAACAGACTTCACACAGATAAGAATCGAAGAAGCGTCTCAGATTTGGTTCCAGATCTTAAACACAATGCCTCTATACCTCGATTAGTAGCATACACTGTCAAACACAAGAATATCTGAAATGACAAAATGGTGTCTCTCACCTCATGAAAGAATGCGGAAAGCAGAAAGACCGCAACCTGAGCTGCCAGCTTGTTCACACCTTTTTTCAGCATGGGCTTATAAAAGTGACTGCAGGTGGAAAAAAATCAGAGGCAGCCAAGTTAATTTAAGCACAAACACTGAAGCTGGAAGTCTTTAACATTAACTGGATTACCTGTAACAAATGTAACATACATGACATAGAGCAATCACATGTATGTCATTCCAAATGTGAATAAAGAATAAGAATGTCAGTCTCACCGTAGGCACCATTTGTGAACAGGGATGTTCCAGTTTGACCAAAAATAGGGAATCGTTTCTGAGTTCCTGAAAAAAAGCAAAGTACAGTGGTACCTTGGATCTAGTCATTAATTCGTTCCAGAAGGTCGAGAATCGAAAACAACGAGTACCAAGCAAATATTTCCCATAAGGAATAATGTGAACGAATGAATCTGTTCCAGACCTCCAGAAAATCCACACTGTATAAAGCATTATATGTATTAATGGGGTTGTATTGTACAGGTGCTCCCTGATTTATGATGGGGATATGTTCAGAAAAATCCGTCCTAAGTTAAATGTTTAGAGGGTAGAGGGGTCTATATTGCATCATAGCAAAACTTAAGTAAGTTAATGTTGAAAACACTTACATTAACCTACAGTTGGCCAAAAACATTAACACAAAGCTCGTTTTATAATAAAGTGTTAAAAAAGTTCATGTAATTTAGTGAGTGATGGTTTGAAAGTGAAAAGTAAAAGCAAAACACACTAGCAAAATGCCAGCATAGCTGCTAAGCTAACTGCAGCCTGTGTTCTGGAGGATTTTCTTTCAGTTGGCTGTTATGATCAACATTTTTAGGACCCATGGAGAATAATTTGCACTTAGAATACTGTATTGTAAAAATACATTTTCAATGAGCTACACAACACACAATATAATGCTTATTTTCAATGAGCAAGAGCTATTGAGAACCTGAACCTGAATTGTGTACTGAATCGTGAATCGAGTTTTGGCTGAAGCGAGTTGCACGTCTCGACTCACACAAGTTTAAGCAAGTGTCAGGTCATCAAATATTTTTTAATCTTACAGATTTCTTTAAGTACAGTCAAACCATGATTTCTGGAGTCCCCTTATCTGAATTCTTGCTATAACGTGGGGTATTTTAAGCCACAAACCCACTATATATAAAAAGCTAACTCGATATTAAGAAACAAGAATAGGGAAAGGATCGCCAGTAGAAGGCCTTCTGAGCAGCTTCCTGTCTCTACTGACACTGGTCACGTTTGTTAA